>JAHWFP010250630.1:73250-111142 GCA_023313725.1 Lithobius niger
AACATATGACATTGCAATCACAATCTCAGCTTGTTTACTTAACGGATCCTATATTTGTTACAGGGTAGCAATCTCAGCTTGCTTACTAAACGGATCCCAATATTAATTACTTCGATAACTGTAACATAATGTCGCAATCTCAGCTTGTTTACTTAATGGATTCCTTTATTTATTACATAGCACTCTCAGCTTCTTTACTAAACGGATCCCTACACTAAATACTTGGATACCAGTTACATACGAAATCGCAATCACAATCTTAGCTTGTTTACTTAACGTATTGCTGTATTTACTATAGGGGGGGGGGGGGGAATGAGGCTTAATGGCGCGTCGACAACTTACTATAGGGATGTCACTCTCAGGTTATTTACTAAACGGATTCCTATAAATACTTGGATACCACTTACATATGGTATCGCAATCACAATCTCAGCTTGTTTACTTAACGGATTCCTATATTTATTACAGGGTAGCAATCGCGGCTTGTTTGCAAACAGATCCCTAACTATACGAATACTTGAGTACGAGCATCACTTAACATCTAATGTATGGCCTCAGCTTATTTACTAAACGGATCCCTACACTAAATGCTTGGATACTGCTAATGCACTCAGGAGAAAATTCACTTAACACATTTTTCGCTTCAGTGGGTTTATCTCCACCCGTTGTCATTTAACGCCGTTAAATTTAGCTTCACAGCTTCATTTTGACAGATGGATTAGTTTGTGGAATTGGGCACAAAACGTCACCCCCCCCCCCCCCCAAAAAAAAAAATAAAAAAAAACCCTCTGTTGACAAAACGGATTTGGCATGGAGCAGAACGATCTTCGTGACCCTGAGAAAAACGCAAGAAAGACTCTAAAAATAGAAGTAGGAGCCACGAGTAAACAAACCGGTTGTAAACGCGAACCAGTGCAAACAAATGTCGTTGCTTGCTGAAGATCGTGGATTTAGCCTAGAGGACCACAAAAAAAATCGATTCCATGACGTCACCATATATTCATGATGGCATCCTTGTGACGTCACCAACTGTTTTTCTGCAGTTGCTTGCAGCGTTGTTTTTTGTTAGAAGCGCTCAGAAAGAGTCATATCAAAAGCTTGCGAAAGTGGGATCGTGATTAATTTTGAAATGCTTTTGGAATTTAAAGGCTAATACAAAGTAAGACTTTAAAATCAGTAAGTTGGTAAGCCGTTAAAATCTATGACAGCCAAGCGAAAAACGTCAACATTACATTAAAGTGTGCGCGGCCTATCTTGAGTTCGCCGCAGAACGAACACAGATAATCGATTGTACGTTTTTGGCAGCAGAGTGCCTTGTTGATATCCCAGATGGTTACAAAAACAATGGTGGCCGTCGATTAAAGCCGCCCTCTCCAGGAAGACGTAGCCGTTCATGTTATTTGGTGTTTTCGTTGCGAGGCGGCAGACATAAAACCGCCGCCATGTTGGAATTTGAGGTGATTTCTAGCTTCTAGCTGCGAGAATGCAAAAGTGAGTGATTGCATAAACCCGGCCTCACATTCACATTCATTCAGCGACTATGTCACTGTCACTATCACAAATGAGACAAATGTATCGCGACGAAACGTTGCGTGACAAAACGTAGCATTTGGTGGGCAGACCTCACTGGACGTGACTAGAAGGAGCTTCGTTTTGTTGTCGTGAGACGCTTAAATAAGTCTCCCGACAGTGTCTCGTTTGGTGTGCGGCGCTCAACTCATTCCTATGGTTTTGAAGACATCTGTAGCACGTTGCGACAGGTTACGACAAAATGTTTTGTCGTGCGACTAAACGTCTACTCTGTTGTGCGGCCATGTTTATAGATAAAAATTACTTTAGCGTTACTACACGTATTACTTCGGTTTTCTGGTTATCCCAAGCAGATAGTTCGTATTACTTGATTATAAGGGATATTTCAGATTATAGGATTGCTACATACTACATGGAATACTTTGGATTACAGGATTAATATATAGAATGTACATTGGATTACCTCGGTATTACCACGGATTTTCTGTTACCTGAATATACCTTGGACCACCAGGAAATATCGAACGATTACCGAATTGCCACAGAATACTAGGGATGCCATAGGCAGGCCCGTAGTGCCCCCCCCCCCCCAACTCCACCCTCCTGCCTATTTCAAGAAAATATTAAAAAAAACTTTAGTGAATGTTCCATTGAGGCCTGCCTAACTAAACACTAAAGAGACCTGTACTAGGGAATTGAATGGTTGAAGTCAACGACCGTAAAACAAACAAAAAACAAAAAAAAAAACTAGCGTGTTTTTTATCGAACAAACGTGATTTCATGATAATATTTTGGCTTGACAATTGTACAAAAAAATTTCAATTAAGGTGATAAAGGGATGAGAGTAAATTATTTCGCTATAACAAACTCAAAATAATTATTCAAAATAACTAATTCAACCGTAATGAAAAGATTTTTATTTTTCAATTTTCGCTTTTTTCGGGTGCAAGCCTCCACTTAAGAAGCAGGACGCAAATACAGTGAAGTATCTCTAAACTTTTTTTTTAATTTCAGTTTTCGGCTATTGAATCATTAAAGAAAAAAAAACGTTAAAAAACATATTTGTGTACCATCCACTAACATGGTTGCACGGTTGGCAGGAGTTCGGTGAGGAGCCCCCAGGAAGGCGGCACCCTTGGCGGCTGCCTTGCTCGCCTTACCCTTCCTACAGCCTTGGCCATAGGGATACTATGATAATCCTATGATTACCAAGAAATACTGTAGATTATACTCATGGATTACCAAATATTTCTACACCATATTATCAAAGGTGATGCCCCTTCGGTTTCAGTTTACACGTTCTTCGGAACATGCCAGCAATAGAAGACCTCGAGAGCACCTTGCAGGCACCAAAGACAGAAGCCAAGTCCACGGCTTAACACTCGTTGATAACGTGAAGGCACTTTGTCCTTGGCCCAAGTCTAGTCTCCCTCATTATTTTGCAAAGTCTCTCATCAGAAAGCAGAGATAAAAGGATGAATCAATGAACCTGAATGCTATCGTGGCTTTAAATAATTGAGAACGGGTTACTGTTGGTCGTAAGCAACAAGGAATTTTTGTTCCATTCTTTTCGCTAATTCTTTCAACATTTATAGCAAAGCACTTGGCTAGGTCGACGGATAAATAAATACACAGATCCTTATAAATAATATAGATGTGTGTCGGAAATAAGGCCAGGTTTCATATCTCGAGGGTACCCTTAATTTCTGTGAATTTTTACTGACTTATTTTAGTGTTAAGATAACGATTTGAAACTTCATGACTGTTTAATTTTCTCTTTTTATCTACTATTAATCCCTGAATTCTCCCCCCCCATAACTAACTGAAAGTGGTGAGGCCCAAACACCCTGCCTCAGCAGTTTTTTTTACGTCACTCACTTGCTTCCATCTTCCTAGTTTAAAGAGAAAACAAATATTTAAGAGCGACGAATGAAATCTGGTACCTGCCTAGTGTGTTTCCGTCTGGTAGCAGAACCACACTAGGCTGAAACCAGCTAGGTAGAAACACACCAAGCGGAACTTTATTACTCATCTGTATTAGAATAATTGGCCAGTTTATAGTCCCATACGTGTGAAGTCAGTGATGAGAATCAGTCTTACGTCCTCTTGGCCAATAGTTTAAGGCCTTTGTACTCAGCTGTGCTTTGCTCGGGTTTCCAGCACTCTAACCAGTTGAGGCACTGTTGAGGAATGGCACTCGGCGTGTCGCCGCAGTCGCCGTGAGGAGGTGGTGTTGGCCCGTTTGCGCATTGGTCACACTCGACTTACTCACTGTTTCCTTTTGCGGGGGATTGACCCTCCTGAATGTTATTGGTGCCGGCGGCCACTTACGGTCCGCCACTTACTTGTTGATTGTCGCCATCTTGATGGTGTTCGTCGTCGTTTCCATCTTCCGCATGACATTGCGCGTCAGTTGGGCGATAAGTCTGTCCTCCTGTCCGGTGTTTTTCAATTTTTGCAGGAGGTACAGATGTATGACAAGATTTAGATTAGGGGTTTGAATAACATCTCTGTAATGTGTGGTGCAGTGGCAACCCGGACCACTGCACTGTGACTGAGGTTGGCGCTAATGACCAAGTTGTCGACGCGCCATTAAGCCTCAATCCCCCCCCCCTCTAACCAGTTGGTTGTGCTTGCTCAGATTTTTATGGAGTTTTTCCGGGTACTCCGTCACAAAATTCGCAGTGATGATTGATGGCGGTTCTTGGTGGCACACTCCCTCATATAACGCGAAAATGTATTTGAATGTATTTGATTGTCAGATTGTAAAAAGATTGTATTAAATATGTCATACGTATACATTTCGTGTCATGTTACTGCACAACACGACGACGTTGAAGCAGTAACAACGTTGCAGCAGTAACGACGTTGAAGTTTAAATTTATTTTTATGTTTACAGGTGGGATCTGAGGCCGAAGGACAGCTACCTGTCACTAGCATCATGAAGAGTGGTGGGGCCCAAACACCCTGCTTCGGCAGGTAAGTTTTTATGGCCTCTCATTTGTTTACATCTACGTAGTTTGAAGGGAAAACAAATGGCGACAAAGAACTCTGGTAAAGGACTGTCTGGTAGCTCTATAGACTGGTAGCTGCCTAGTGTGGTTCTGTCTGGTAGCAGAAACACACTAGGCAGAAACCAGCTAGGCAGAGCGACACTAGGCAGAAATCAACTTGTTTACTCGGTAATGCTGTATTAATGCTTTATTACACTTCTACATAAGAATAATTGGCCAATTTATAAACACTTCAAGTACACGATAAACAAAAATTGAAAACCAGTGTATGCAGCATTTTGTACAGTATGAAAAAAACAACTAGCCAATATCACTCAATCACTCAAGCAAAGTATGACGTTAACGTTATTGACGTCATACTTTGCTTCGCCCTATGTGATTTTACAATAACCATTTGTATTATTGGTTATTTCGAGTTATTAACGGCACTGTTGAGGAGTGGCACTCGGCGTGTCGCCGCAGTCGCCGTGAGGAAGTGGTGTTGGCCCGTTTGCGCATTGGTCACACTCGACTTACTCACTGTTTCCTTTTGCGGGGGGTTGACCCTCCTGAATGTTATTGGTGTCGGCGGCCACTTACGGTCCGGCACTTCCTCTTTGATTGTTGCCATCTTGATGGTTTTCGTCATCGTTTCCATCTTCCGCATGACATTGTGCGTCAATTGGGCGATAAGTCTGTCCTCCTGTCCGGTGTTTTTCAATTTTTGCAGGAGGTACAGATGTATGACAAGATTTAGATTAGGGGTTTGAATAATATCTCTGTAATGTGTGGTGCAGTGGCAACCCGGACCACTGCACTGTGACTGAGGTTGGCGCTAATGACCAAGCTGTCGACGCGCCATTAAGCCTCATCTCCCCCCCCCCCACCCATTTGTATTAGGTCACTATTTGAGCCGCCCAATTTTACTGTGTTCATTTACAGGCTAAATATGGCTAACGATGCACACTCTGTTCTACTCGGCAGGTTTGTAAAGGTTTTGATAGTAACACGTTCAATACAGTTTTTCAGGAATGTTATCTCATAAAACCGTTGCAATTTTTCTATCGAAGTTATCTACGCACATAAACAGTTAATTTTATGATGGTTCCAATCTCAGAGGTTTAAACGAGAACTGTGAAGTAAAATGAACGATCCCGTGGACATGCCCAGCATAACATGCAATTTTTTTTATCTAAAATTTTAACTCTCTAAGGGCGCGTTTACGCAACAACTCGCCTTTGCATTCTCGCAGCTAGAATTCAATAGCGATAGCAAAGGTTTCGTTGCCATGGTAACAACGCTACCTGGATTAGCTAAATACGACATCGTTTGAGGAAATACTTAGTCTTATAATCCGTGACAAGAATATAAAGAATTCCTCTTGACGAAACAATTTTCTCAGCCGCTTCTCAACTCAGGTTATTGGCAGTTTTCGTTGCGAGGCGACAAACATAAAGCCGCCCCCATTGTTGGAGTTTCAGGTGATTTCTAGCTTCTAGCTGTGAGAATGCAAAGGCAAGTCGTTGCGTAAACGTGCCCTTACCGTGTTTGAGAGTTGACACGATCTTCCTTAGGGACCAGTGAACGGGAAGGTGGGGGGGGGGGATCGGAGGAATTTGGAACCAATCTGGTGGGTGGGCAAAATATTTCTAGTACCAGTGAAGGGGAGGAATAAAAATTTGGTATTCAAGGTAAATATTTGAGTATTCTAATTATTCTGCCTAAATACCAGAGTATAAAACCAGGGCATTTAGAGCAAAGCATAGCTTAGCCCACAAAACAAAGGTAAGAAATGTCTCTTCGTTTTCATTACACCAAAATGTCTTTTTGTGGTGGGAAGGGGAAGGCAAATTTTCTTTAGAATAGTCTGGTGGAGATCAACATTTTTTTGATAAGTCTGCAAGGGGAGGGGGTCAAGAAAATGTAATGCTTTGAAAATATTTTAGCGCTCCCCCCCCCCACCCATTCACGGGTCCCTTAGGAAAACTCTGTCGTACAAAGATATTAAAAGGTAAAAATAAAACTACCCTTACCATTTTTCCAACTGGTCGTGACGGACGCCATGTTAACAAGAGCAGCAGCAGCATACGTAGGATAACCACTAAGCCAAAGCACAGGAGGCAATGTCGTAAAGCTTTTTATATTTCGGTACCGATTAAAATATACTTACGAACGATGAGGATAAAAATACACAATAAAAACCCCTGTTATTATAGGATTCTTGGCTCCCTTAAGGCAGTTTCATAAATTTTATGTACAGGCACTAAAAATGGAAACATTCAGTTTTTTTTTAATAAACCCAAGATAAATATATAAATAACAAAACAACATCATATCGATACAGATGAGGGGGGGGGTTTGAGGCTTAATGGCGCGTCGACACAGATGAAGATAACAACGTTTCGCCAGATACATATGGGCAATATCGTACAGTTGTCAAAGAACCAATATTTTTACATTAATCCAATCAAAAATTTATAGGATTTGGAAGGAGAATTTGTAACTCTAAAAAGCCCCTATTGAAACATGTTACATTCATCTCTATTAGTTCAGTCCGAGTTTTCAGAGGGCGCACGTGTTCCATCTGGTAATTTTTGCTCATTTTTCAGCCCAAATCTAAAGTAAACTAAATTACAACTAAGCTAGGCTAAATTATAATTAAATACAAGCTAGTTTCGTTTAGTTTAGTTTATTTTAGTTTTAGACTAAAAACTGAGTAGAAATTCCTACAAAAAACACATGGCGCCCTCTGTAAACTAAGACTGAACTAATGCGAATGTTTCTAAGACGTCTCAGTATGGGTCTCAGTCACAAATTCTCCTCCCAACCCTATAAATTCTTGATCCAATTGGCATGAAGGGTAAAAACAGCAATTAATTTCCAGCGTGGTAAGGTTGGATCTAGAATTTAAATGATGGTTTTCAAATTACAATACATACTTACAAGAGCCTGTGTATAGCAGGATGGAAGCAAGCAAAATGGAAAACGGAAATGATGTGGAGGCAGAATGAAAGCAAGGGGAAACAGGATTGACGTGCCGGGGCTGTGAATGAGAACAATCGTGCAAGAAATTGCAGTGGAAGTGGTGAATGAGGCACAGGGCAAAAACGAAGTGGAAGGAACCAATACAGAGAACGGGGTGAAAGAGGTTGGGTTCGTGTTCATGTTTTTAAAAATTATATTAATTTTTAAAAATTAATTAAATTTTTTTTTAAATAAATACTTATCCACACATTTATAGTATTAAAACTGACACTTAAGCTAGAATCCTGGACAATTGCCAATAATCAGAGCCTGATATTTAATTTAAGGAAAAACCTACCCTCTCATGGACAAGTTTTTATGAAAATAATGTTGAAATTTAGTTTTTTGCCAGAGCACATTGCAAGCTACTGGTCTTGTTTACTTGGCATTCGCCGCGACTTGTTCGTAAAATGGCGAGTATCGAATTATTTTTTTTATATATTTTTTAAAAATCTTTGTATGGTGCCATACTAGCATGTTTGTGTGTCTTTCTGTTGTATATTCTTTTAGAGAATCGAAAATTGAATGGAAGGTATACTGTTCTCGAAGGGTTCGTTCATTTAACATGGTTCAGTTGTTATAGTTTACTTCTTTTTCTGCAGTGCCAGTACAAAAAGACCTAGTGTTCTAGAATTTTTAAAAAAAGGCAGTATTTTGAATTGTCTATATCACGTTAGGGCAGTACTATGTGTAGCCAATGCTGCCATATATAAGCCGGGAAAAACTGCAACTGTATGTCTACCATGGTTCTTCCAAAACGTTTTATGTATGTCCCTTTTATATATTGACATCTCTGGTCTAATTAAAATTGGAAATAAAACCTAAGTATCCAGGTACAGACTATACTCATTGGCCAAATTTTACTTCAGTCACCCAGATACTTTCGATACAAACGATTTTTCTGCTGTCGACTGCAAAATTCCGGGATCTCCAAAATTCGAATAGTACATGTGCAATATTTTGCCCTGTTCTCTTCTTGTTTCCCTGACACGACAGGTTTTACTCATTCACCCTACATAGTTTTGGTAACAACGATTTTTTTGTTGTCGACTACATAATTCCAGGATCTCCTTAAAGCAAATACTACCCAATATTTTGCTCTGTACTATCTTGTTTCCCTGACACTAGGCCTTACTTCATTAACTTTACATATAGTTTTGGTAACAGCGATTTTCTGCTACAACTGCAGAAGGTCAGAATCCCATAATAGCGAATATTACAAAATATTTGTCCGAATTATATTCTTGTTTCCCTGATACTGACCAAGTTCAACCTCAATAACCTTACGAAATTTCGGTAACAACGATTTCCTGCTGTCGACTGCAGAATGCCATCGTCTCGAACTGCAAATAATACCCATTATTTTGCCCTGTTCTAGTCTTGTTTCCCTGAAACTATCCAGGTTTTATCTCGTTCATAGTTTTGGTAACGACTATTGTTCTGCTGTCGACTGCAGAATAACTGAATCTTCTTACTGGAATTTGTAGCCAATATTTTGCCCTGTTCTGCTCTTGTGTCCCTGACGTTAACCAGGTTTTACTTTATTTACCCTATGTAATTTTGGTAACTCTGCAGTCGACCCAAGAATACTACCCGACATTTTGCTCTGTTCATTCCTATTTCCCTTTCAATTTTACTTCATGCCCCCGTCACAGTTCTGGGAACAACGACTTTCTGCTCTGAACTGCAGAAGGCCAGAATCCCCTAATAGCGAATACTACCCAATATTTTGCCCGGTTCTATTCTTGTTACCCTGAAGGCCTGGTTTTATCTCGGTCAACGTTCATAGTTTTGATAATGGCTGCCGATTTGCTGTCGACTGCAGAATGACAGAATTTTTAAAACTGCAATGTAAATAGCCATTATTTTGTACGATTCTGCCGTTCTGTCCCTGACACTAAACAGGTTTTATTTTATTCACACTACACATTTTTTGTAACAACATTTTTCAGCTGTCGACTTGACTTGGCGAGGATCTCCTAACTGAGAATGCCACTCAATATTTTGCCCTTTTCTGTACGTTTGCCTGACATCGCCCACGTTTAACCTCATTCACCCTTCATATTTGCGGGATAAATTGCGGGATATTAAAGTCACTGTCCAGAATGACGGCACTCTGCTTATCACCGCAGTCGCCATGAAGAGGTGGTGTTGGCCCGTTTTCGCATTGGTCACACCAAACTTACTCACAGTTTTCTTTTTAGGAGGGTTATTCCTCCTGAATGTCATTGGTGTCGACGGCCACTTGCGGTCCGACACTTTCTTGTTGATTGTCGCCATCTTGAATAGCGATAATCGCCGATTCCATTTACCGCGAGACATAGTGCGTCAATTAGGCGATAAGTCTGTCCTATTGTCTGGGATTTTTTAATTTTTGCAAGAGGTACAGATCTATGATAAGATCTAGATTTGGGGTTTGTTTAACGTGTCTGTAAATGTATGGCGCAGTGGCAACCCGGACCACTGCACTGTGACTGACGTTGGCGCTAACGACCTGGCTGTCGACACGACATTAAGCCTCAATTCCCCCCTTCATATATTTTTACCAAATTTCCGGTGTCAACTGCAGAAGACCACAACCTCTCAACCGTGAAAGTTTTCACTGTAATTTGCGGTGTTTTCTGTTATTTCCCTGACACATTTTCTGTCTCGCTAGTTAGACGTGTTCGGTCCCATGCACATCCAGTAATAATCAGACAAAATCCGCAGTAACACTCATTACAGCACTATACAGGGTTTAATAGACATGAGTAGCGTGCACCTGTGAAATGGCCAACTCGTCAATTTCATTTGCGCCATCACCCTTCTCCCGACGTCAAAGTGGTCACGTGACCAGGCCCGGTGGCAGCCTCATTATTCTACCATTACTCTGCTTAACTCATCGACTGCATGTTGCCCGAACCAGTGATTTCGCGAAATTACTAGGCCCAACTTGGTGCCGTGAAACATCGTATTAAAATGACCAATATTCATGTCCGTAAACCCACATTTGGCGTGCAATTAGAGATGTCACGCGGCATGATTATAGTGCTAGTTGCGCGAGCCAACCGCCATTTAACGCACCAAACCGAGAAGGCGCTCCATTTTGAGTGACGTAAAATAGTTCGCGGAGTGGCAGACGCGAAGCCGTGTTACTAATGGATGGTTTCTTAACAGGCCGTGACGGCGTATAGCCTGCCGACACCCGAAAAAAAGTAGGCCTGCCTACACCCGAAGAAAACTTCAACCCTCCCGTGTTTGATTCCGGCTTATCTTACGGTTTTGAACGGCTAAATATGGCAACTGAGGAGTCATGGATGGCTAGGTTGTGTATAATTAAAAACCCGAAACATTTACTATGTTTTAAATGGCTAAATATGGATATTCGGGAAGTGGAAGCTGGCCAGGTTGCTGTCTAATTAAAAACAAACGCATTTACAATGTTACAATTATTTGAGAATAGAAAATTTCTCGAGGTTCTTGCGTAGTTGTTTACAGTGACGGACCCTGCAGTATTAACAATCTAAACAAATAAATAGACATAAATCGCTGAAAATATTATTAAGGAAAATTGTAAAAAAGCCAACAGTGAAAATCATACACTAGAAATAACGTAGCTCAGTGAGCCACCTTTATGCACTTAGGTTTCGTCGGAGTGGCATGACCCGGATTCGAACCGGCTACCCGGTTCGCCCTCAGATCACTTTCATAGCGCCTTAATCGCTATGGCCGCATCCTCCACTGGCCATAGCGATTAAGGCGCTATGAAAGTGATCTGGGGGCGAACTGGGTAGCCGGTTCGAATCCGGGTCATGCCACTCCGACGAAACGTAAGTGCATAAAGGCTAGTGTATGATTTTCGCTGTTGGCTTATTTCCAATTTTCCTTAATAGCAATCTAAACAACTAGCTACCGGTGCGGGGGAATAGGGCCCATTTCAGCTCGTGTGGTTCAAGTAAAGACAAGAGGTTGAGTGATACAGCGAGCAGCACTGGAATTTGCCAGTACTGGCTTATGTAGTTTATTGGCATACAGGTGGCTCCACCCGATAGGTGGGCCAGACAACCTATTTACAATGGAGGGCACCTAGTGGTCAGCAAGTAGAACTAAGATTCAAGAGGTGTGCTTCCTTGACGGATAGCAATGCCACCAGAATTCCTAGACACTCCAAACCCAGATACTTATAAAATGTTGATGCAACGAAACGCGCTTCAACATCCCAAAACGAAAGAAAAGAGGTGATGATCGTGGTATTAGGAGAGCGGATAAGAGACCACGAGAAGGAGAAAGTTAGAATGATGAAGGGGGGGGGGGTTGAGGCTTAATGGAGCGTCGACAGCTTGGTCATTAGCGCCAATGATGAAGAGGATGCAGTTAATCGCAGTTTGGGCCAAAGTTGCATCCAGAAAGAGTGCACACGAAAAAAAGTAGCTAGCCACACACTGATGTTTATTAAGTGCCGCGAAATCAAACCGTGTGCGAGACATGGCCATGATCGAGTTTGTTTTGGTGCGTTAAGGTATGGTTCGACCATAACATGCATTGAATTATTGCGGGTGATATAGGCAGTAGTGTTTGCTGGGCCAAAACCAAAGCCACGGTGAAATTTGAGCGTATTTCCAGATATAACAGAGAAACGCGCTGCAAAACAGTTGGCTAAAACGTACCCTTTAGCCTTTTCCACGGTGAAATTTCAGTGTATTGTAGTTCCAGCAGAGGGGCGCACTACGGATCAGTCGCGTAAACGCACCCTTTAATTTTTGTTGAGTCAAAACCAAAGCCACGAAAAATTTCAGTGCATTTCCAGCTCTAGCAGCGGTAGGGACTGTGAGAAAGTTGCATAAACCCACTCTTTAATCTTTGCTGAGCCAAAACCGAAGCTACAGAGAAATTTCAGTGCATTTCCAGTAATAGCACCGGAATGCGCTGCGAGACAGTAGCATAACACACCCTTAAACCTTGCTGAGTCAAAACCGAAGCTACACGAAGAAAGTTCACTGTATTTCCGGCACTAGCAAAGGAATGCGCTAAGAGACAGTTGCATAAACGCACCCTTAATCCTTACTGAGCCAAAACCGAATTTACGTTGAAATTTCAGTGTATTTCCACCTCTGGCAGAGGAAGGCACTGTGAAATAGGTGTATAAACGCATCTTTTATTCTTTGCTGAGCCAAAATCTAAGCCACGGAGAAATTTCAGTGTATTTCCAATAATAACAGAGGAATGCGCTACGAGACAGTTTCATGAACGCACCCTTAAGTCTTTGCCGAACCAAAACCGAAACCACGGAGAAATTTCAGTGTATTTCTAGCTTTAACAGAAAAAGGGGCTGCCAGATAGTTGCATAAACGCACCCTTAAGCCTTTGCCGATCCAAAACCGAATTTACGGTGAGATTTCAGGGTTGTTTTTATTCAGCTCTGGTAGATTAATGCGATGCGATACAGTTGCTTAAACTCACCCTTAACCTTTAATCTGGTAACGGATATTAACCTACTAAAAACTACGTGATACGCGATCATTACATTTCCTTGCTTTTTCTTCCTGGCCGTAAGATTTATGCATATCTGACAGAGCGACAGGCTGACTTCATTTTGCGCACTTCCGGTGTGAAAAAAAGCCTGAATGACACAACTGGCGCAGCTGTTGATAATTTTCTAATTTGAACGTCTTGTTTGAGTTAAGTGGTTTTAAGTATGACATAACAGCGTCCTGTTTCACAGATGGAGTGAACTTCCTTCTGTCACGGAGAAGGGTGAAAAGTAAGTTACAAACTGACACGCGTTTTGTAGGCGAATTCAACGTCCCAGGTTGCGAACTGCGTCGGTAAGAAATTTCTATATGTGTTTTTTTTTTTAATTCAGTGACTTTTGATCGTTTTTTTAATAGAGGACGTACGTTATTTTTTGTTGGTTTTTAAGTTTGTCACCAGAAATTAGGAGGTATGTTTTAGGTATATGTTTTAGGCTGTATTCATATCGGGTGTTTATGGAGTTAGCTAGCTGCTGGGAGGGCCCACAGTTCAAGGTGGGGGAAGAAGCAGCTAGTCGATGTATGGATTAACAAGGATCGAACAGCCATGTTCTGTGACTTGAGTTTGGCGCTACCTGGCCGCCTGCGCGCCATTAAAATCATTCCCCCCCCCCCCCCCCCCCATTTACTGAATATTGAGTAGGATTAGTAAATTATTGAAATTATTATTAGTGTTTACATATTTCATTCTATGGTGCTCACATATTCCATTAGTCTGTTGTGTAACACTTAGAAGCAACACCATCAAACCTCTAATATCCCAGTTCTAAAATTAATTTGTAGGCGTGATGAGGTGGCTAAAAAGGATGTCTCTATACTGACTAACATGAGCCCACACAGCATAAAAGCAAAGACTGGTTAATTTTCAGCCCGAAATTTGCTGGTCTTCTTCACAATAAAACACATAAAACAAATAAAATCAACAGCGGGGGCATTTAGCTGCCTGCATGGTCATCGCCATGTTGGAAAATTTTCCAAAATGGGGCTGACCACGTGATTTGCACCTCCTGACATTCTTATTCGTTTTATGTGTTTTATTGTGAACAAAGCCTGAAAATTTCGTGCTGAAAATTAAATCGTCATTGCTTTTATGCTGTGTGGGCTCATGTCAGTCAGTAGAGACATCCTTCTTTACCACGCTAGCATCCGACCCAGGATAGCAGCCTCGAGCCCCAGATAGTCTAGGTCCCCCACGAAAACGTTTTTTTTCAAAAACTATTACCCACTTTTCAGACTGAATGGGATTTTTGATCCAGAAACGTGGTCCTTATTGTCGCTTAAAAAAAACTTTTGGACTTTTATTAGACATTTTCAGAATTACATTTTTAATTGGCTACCCGCCTGCCTTGTACAGATTGGGGTCCCCGATACAACCCAATGCCTCGGACCCCACAATGTCTTAATCCAGCCCTGGTCCGACCATGGCCATAAAACCATCCATTCCGACCTACAACAGTATTAGAGGAGCAAACAAAATGGTCACCACGAGTGGTCCAATTCCATAACTTCGAGGTCTGTTCGGGAATTGGCCAAGCAAATTGCATCGGTGAAGTTTTGTATGGTGAGTCCCTCCATTTACTACCGCCAACTGACAATAAAAGAAGCTTAGTAACTCACTAATTTAACCCCAGTAATCACCCGGAAAAGAGCTTACACCTACAAATTAGAAATCTCCGTGTAGCCGTTTGCCACAAAGCTATTAAATTTCTCGACTCCTCATAGCTCTTCAGTAAATGGCGGCGTGTTCGTTTACCCAGAAAGTGTTTCATGAAAAGTGGCAGCATTCTTTTTCGTACTGAAGGTGTCGCCCTCGGTTGACAAAAAGCGGCAGCAAGACAAATCAGTCGCATCAGCGGCGCTTTCGGCGGCCATATTGTCCGACCCTGTCGCGCATGCTATTTTTCATCCAAGATCCGGCCGGTGTTGTAGTAGCGCCCTGTCCTGTGTTACCAATGCCATAGATTAGAAGATATTCCATGCCTACTACCAAATAGCGGTAGTTGCAGCTACTAAATAACTTTGACAATGCTTTGCCTTCGTGCTGCTCGGAGGCAAAGCATTATCAGAGATGTTTGCAGACGAAACTATTGCCAGGACTCACGTAGGCTTGGAAAATGTAAGCTAGATGTCGCACCGAAGATATCTAACTAACTTTCGTATCTATTCTAATACTTTATGCATCAGACCTAAGGCCACTGAAAAGGCCATATTAGCGATCATTAGCGTATGTTGGTACCTCTGCGTTACGTGACTGCCTGGCTGTGCGCATGTCAGACGTCATTGCAAACTGTATTCTTTTTTTCATTTGTAAATTATCTTCTTCCTGAGCGGAACCGTTAGTGTCAGCTAGTTGGGTGATATTTTAGGTTTTTTTTTTTTAATTTAGTTTAACCAGATATGGCCAGATTTTTTCTTATTCCTATGTGTAATGTAATTTTATTGCAAACATTTTGAAATTAGTTTTCGTTATTGCTTTATCATTTTGTTTTTGGTTAACAAAGCTCAACGCTTTGTTAACCAAAAGCAATTGAACATCGGTGTGTGATTGTTTGGGGGAAAACATATACCTAAAGTTTTGACGGGGTATCGTCGATTGACGGTTGTTGCAGTGGGGTCCTCAGTGACCTAGCTAGGCCCTTGTGAACCACAATTACTCGAGTCAGGAGAGTGAGCAAAACCCATACAATGCCTTTTGCCGGTGACCCAAACAATTTTGTGAACGGTTTGAATAGAATAGAAGGTGATGGCCAGTACGCTTAAGCTTAAACCATTGTTTCTTCTGAAATTCACATTCATCATGTTTCGAACAACTCATTACTTGAAACTGACAGTGACTGTACAAACACTTAAGCCTAATAATGACCAAACCGTAATTGAAATCAAGATTGGTCGTGTTACATTAGGTACCGCATTTTATTCAGGTTTCATTTTAATAACATTGTTTATTTTCACTGCCACCGTGTGATGATCACGACATTAACTCTGCCCCATGTAACGATCACTATAGAATAATCAGGGGGCGTCCAAACCAAGGTGGACCACCAGAGAGCAAAACCGCATTCTGTTGAATCTTGGCGTAGACCACCTCCTGGCATTTTTGGGGAAGCGAAGGCCTTGTAATGTCTCGTGCTCATGTCGATGGTGGCATATCAAAGATCCTGGGTTTTCCTCTTGGCTTTCTCCATCTAAATTGTTCTACTCGTCATCGTCTTGTAGTTATCCTCATCCTGGAGGTGAGGTGAGCTGCGTGGCCGCTATAGGTGACGGCAGTCACCTGCACCCTGTTGCATAGTTAGAGCCACTAGCACATACCGACAACAAACACCAACCTAGGTAGCTGCAATGTGTCCTAAGGCCAATGGCCTAGCGTACCGGCACCCATCTAGTCGGTACTGAACAATAAATGGCTTCCCAGAGCCAAGTGGGTCCCGTTTCACGAGCTTATTGCTGTACTGTTGGAAATAAACTCATTAAACTCACCAAACATTCAACAGATCACCTGAACAGAGTGAAAAACAAAGGTAACTTTCGCAACCGGAAACGGGGTAAGGCCTAATCCCACAAGAGGGGGTAAGAAGCGCAAAGTGCAAAGACTAATTAGGAAGCTCCGTGGTTACAAACCTTTGCATGCTCCTTCTTCCATTCATTAGCATTTCTTGGTAACTCCAAGTGTGCAACAGGGGCACACACCTTAACGGGGAGGCCATATCTTGAGTTGAAAGCTTTTTACCCTCTTTTCTTTGCTTTTCCCACTTCCCCCTTTTTCCTTCTCGCCATCTGGAAAAGTGATCCAACTCATTACGGGCACCATTAGCCACTAAGTAATAAGTCGCGCCCTAATTGGTCCGCCCGTCACGCCTGCTACCCGGGTTAGCGGTGACCGTCAAAGCTTTTGCCACCTAATTCCTCGCCCCCTTTAGAAAAAATGGTATCTCTCGAAGCCATGCGTTTCTGTTGAAGGATTTTAGCGAAGGGGTGATTGGTTGAGGGGGCGGGTTGTGGAGTGACTGATGATGCACACCTACGGAAAGTTGCGGAGCCATGTAATGAATCGAAGTCTTTTACCGAATCAAAGTTAATTATTTGCTTTTTTACGCCTCTTTTTAGGCCTAAGGTGGGAGGGAAAAAAAACTGCGAAACGGGTTACATAAAGCCAAGGAAACATGAAAAGGAAACATGATTAAGACGGGAAAGCCAAAGGCTCACAAGAAATAACTAAATACAGATGCAAACCAATTTACGTTGCCTTTTGGACTTATATGTCAGACTGCCTGAGCGGGGAATCGAACCAAGGACCTTTGAGACCAAAGGCCAAGGTCCTACCGCTGAGCCAGACTGACACGGCCGTCTTATAAAGATAATAAAAATAGTTCAAGCGTTGACTCATGCGACAAACAGTGATCCGCCATCTTGAATATGACGTCACGGCCTAAATTACGTACACTGTCAAATTTAAAAAAATCTATATCCATTTTTCCATGTTTGGTAAGTTTTTTAATGCAGTTCACGAAGCGAATTAGCGGGAAGCAATGGACATCGCCTTAAGTTCCAAGCTGATTTTTTTCAATGGGTTCACTATGGCAGACGTTCGTGCAACAGGGATCCTAATCAGTGAGCCCACCGAAAACACCAGGCCGGAGCTGCACTCAGTTGCTTCCAACAAGACACGAGACATGGAGTGCTTTAAAAACATTCCTAGCAAGGAGAAATGGTATATAGATTTTTTTTAATTTGCTAGTGAATGAAATTCAGGTAGTGACGTCATATTCAAAATGGCGATCACTGTTGGTCGAATCGAATCCGTTCTTGCATTCATTGAAAGCATCATCTATGGTTTTTAATGTCATTTGCTTCATGTTTTCATGCTCATTCGTGCATGCTGTTGTTTTAGGTATTCAAACCCAAAATTATCAGCCGAAAATTCAACTCAACAGTGTTTCTCATGGCTTATGGGGTGTCCGTTAGTCAAAACGTTAGTCCGTTATCGAGAATAAATACACTTTTTCACCTCATAAAGCTACGTTAAAACAATGATAAAAAAAAAATTCATCACGGTTGAAATTTTCTGCAAAATCACGGGTGCAGTGTAGGCGTAGTTGTGTTGAAAATAGAGCCAAATGAGAAATATTGGCTTTATTCTTGTGCCCTAAGGTGTTATATTTCCTTTACTAGAATTTGATCCGTGAAAAGCAGCGGAAATTTATAAGTGCACACTAGGGAGTGAGAATGACTTATTTCGATGTATCATTACTTAAATTGTCGAAATTTGCCCTTGAAATATCGGGGCATCTATTTATATCATAACGGAAAAAAACCTAACTATTCACTTGTACGGCGCAACCTTACTTTGATGGAGCACACCTCTTACTGCACAAATCTCTTTTTTTGTAGCGCACACTTTATTTTGTGGTGCCCTACTCTTTCAACGTCTGGAAACATTGACTGGAAAAAAATTATTTAGCCACCGCCGAAGAATGTTTTGAGACGCGCACCACAAATTAAACTAGTTATTGCGTATACTTTTTTCCTCAAAATGGCGACTTTAATTTCATGCGTGATTCTAACGTTTGCGCATACGCCTAGCATACAGCACATATCTTCGTTGTACTCAGCATCCTTTTTCATACCAAATGGCAACTTCATTTTGCTACAATGGTTCTGTTGTGTATGCTACACCAAGATAGTGGAGATCATACTACGTTGCTGTTCATATTTGTAAAAGGGGGGGGGAGATGAGGCTTAATGGCGCGTCGACAGCTTGGTCATTAGCGCCAACCTCAGTCACAGTGCAGTAAAAGGTGTTAAGCGGTAAATAGATGTTTTAAAATGGTGTTCTTAAAGGCGCCTAAACACAGCATTCACGCTCCAGATGTTCCGTCATCCAATAACCTGGAAAGTATCCAATAAGTCATCCAATAAGCATTACTGAAAAGGTGAAAAGGCACCTTTAATAGGATAAACACAGATGCCTATTTTATGTAAATGTATAGAATTAAAGTTAAAAAAGGTCTTTACCGGAGTGTTCTCTCTATTTTCCGAAACAACTGTGGAGATTGAAAGTCATAAATAAAGTTTTAAAAAGGTTTGTTCAATTGTCTACTCTGCAAATCTCAAATCGATGCAAACATCAAACAACAAAAAGTATTACGAATTGGTGAATTTGTTGAAACTTTGGCGCTTAAACGGAAATATTTAACAAACCGTTACAGTTGAATTGAAACCCTGCTTGTGCGTATCGGGTGAGACTTCATATGATTTGCGACAGGAAGTAATGCTTGCCCAGGGTTGAGTCTATAGATAAAGCCACTCAATCTCTGCCAATAGTAAATATTTGGGTGAAACTAATACCTGCTTTCGACGATTACCGCTTGAGGGAGTCGTCGTCAATGAGCCGAATGGCAAAGCGTCACTGCCCAAGTTGACGTTCCTGAGCGTCGCCATGGAGATGGAAAGTATGTAAGCGTCACTAAAACAAAATGATTACCTAAAAAAAACTGTTTTAATTTTTTGACCACAAATTAAGCTCAAATTTAAAGAAAAATTATTTCAGAAAAACCACATATCGATATGAAGTGCCTTTTGCCAAGAATAAATATGTCAAACGAACAAACAAAAATAAAATTCCTACTATATTTAATGAAATCCGTATTGAACTGCTGCAAATTGGTGGACTAAATGAGATTAAAAATAAACTATTTGACTACTTCTGGCATAATCAAGAAATCGATTACGCAATGCTCACATTGACGTACTGACTGTTTTGCAGCTAAGACGAGTCTGTCAGATTCGAACACTAATAATAAAAACAAACGAAAATCAGAAGTAATGAGATGGCATCATTTTAAGATGACAGATATACAGGGTGAGGCAACTGAAGTGTCCGGCAACAATGTCTTCTAAAGACGTGTAATTAGCTCAAATCGAAATACCTACCAATACTAAGCAAACCCGGGCGGATGTAATGTCTGCTGTAAATATGACCTTGAAAGATGCTTTCAAGGTCATCCAAAAGTTAACTCCGAAACTATCCAAGATAACGGCATGAAGTAAATTAGAAAGTTGTTTAGGATCATGAACCCAGGCCAACACAGAAAACGTAACAGAAATCGTGCCGTAAACAAGGGAGATATGGGCAAAACAATGTGTGTAGTGCAGGAAAGCCCGTCAAAGGCAAGCAATACCTTATTAGTAATTGTACAGCTGCCTCCTGGCTGATTTCC
This sequence comes from Lithobius niger, assembly GCA_023313725.1. Lineage (NCBI taxonomy): Eukaryota > Metazoa > Arthropoda > Chilopoda > Lithobiomorpha > Lithobiidae > Lithobius > Lithobius niger. Next base: position 93,528 of record JAHWFP010250630.1, read on the forward strand.
CTGTAACTGCTAATTGTTTCGTGTACGATCTAGGGAAACTCTAGTATCAACGGTTAAAATGACCTTGGGGAATGCGTTCAAGGTCATCCAAAACGCATCTCGTATACGAAGCAAGATAGGAAATAACTTCCAAATAGGAAAGTGCTGACCACCATGCAGATGTTTGTTTTATTTTTCTTATCAGGCAATAAAATCTTGCTTGGCAATAATACTAACTGCACGGTGGTCAGCACTTTCCTATTTGGAAGTTATTTCCTATCTTGCTTCGTATACGATATGCGTTTTGGATGACCTTGAACGCATTCCCCAAGGTCATTTTAACCGTTGATACTAGAGTTTCCCTAGATCGTACACAAAACAATTAGCAGTTACAGGGAAATCAGCCAGGAGGCAGCTGTACAATTACTAATAAGGTATTGCTTGCCTTTGACGGGCTTTCCTGCACTACACACATTGTTTTGCCCATATCTCCCTTGTTTATGGCACGATTTCTGTTACGTTTTCTGTGTTGGCCTGGGTTCATGATCCTAAACAACTTTCTAATTTACTTCATGCCGTTATCTTGGATAGTTTCGGAGTTAACTTTTGGATGACCTTGAAAGCATCTTTCAAGGTCATATTTACAGCAGACATTACATCCGCCCGGGTTTGCTTAGTATTGGTAGGTATTTCGATTTGAGCTAATTACACGTCTTTAGAAGACATTGTTGCCGGACACTTCAGTTGCCTCACCCTGTATAAGATGCCTACCAAAATATCTGTCTTTAAGATGCCAAACTTTCAAGATGGTGAAAACATCTTAGAAACAGATGCAACATTTTAAGATGCCAAAGAATCTTATTTTAAGCCGGCATTACCGTCTTACTGCAAGATGCCAAAAACGACTTAAAAACGGATTCAAATGTAAGATGCCATCACATCTTAGTTTAAGATGATTATTTTTTGGAGTGGCTACGGCCCTTCAATAAAAATGACAAAATCGTGGCGAAATATGCCAGAGCAGAGCTGTGCCACTTTAATTTTTTAGCTGGAGTGGCGTTCCGGAATTTCCTCGACAAGAACATGATCCGTGTTTTTTTTTTAATTTTATTTATTTTTTTCATTAGCGCCTTAATGTTCGTAATGTGGTGCTGGCGCGAGTCACCATCAACATTCACCATGTGCCTACTAGTGTGTTTTTTCTCATCGTAATATCTTTACGCCCTGTCCTTAAAGAGACTGTACCCTCTTTCCTATTTTTCTGCATCCTCACCCCCCCCTCCCCCATGGAAACATAGATTTTACTGAATGCAGCAAAACTGTTTCACAAGAAAACCAGTAAAACAGAAGTGGCCACAAGCTTACTGCTTTCTGACGTAAGCCCGCGTTATTTACGAAATCGAAATTTCACCAAAATCGGGCGAGGGCCAAATATAAGCTTTAAACTCTACGACTTCTAACATTAACTCAAACACATTACTCAGACAAGTAAGATACAGTGCTGTGGTACGGTACAGGCTAAATCATAATAGTTTACTGATAATGACCGTAACATCGAAAATTCTGAATTCAATTGTGGCAAGAGTGGAGTTAAATTATGTTAATCAGTTAGTGAGTAAAAAAATAAATTAACTGTCTGAAACACTGCAAAGTTAGATGCTCATCTCTATAAGTGAGATCCAAGCTCACTCCAAGCTGTCGACGCGCCATTAAGCCTCATCTCCCCCCCCCCCCTATAAGTGAGCTTGAGTAGAGGGCGGGTTCAGATAATTTATAAGTGATGTAAAATCATTTAATTTTTTTGGCGCATCTTAAATACAAGAACACAACAGTTAAAATTCGCTGCACGCATAAAATGAAAGAATTCGAGAGTTACCAATTTTGGTACAATTTCTTGTCCCTAGATGCGTTTGTTGACAACGTTCTAATTGTTTTAACTTACACTTTTTTCCCCCTATAAATAACAAAGTTTTGACGAAAAAAGCAAGAACATAACGTCTGAAAAATGCACGAAGTATTTAAACTGCAGTTAGGGTAACATACTTTGTTGGTAACAGCATCTAAACCATGCGCAATGGCTGTTTGCCGCGACGTCACCATGAGTTAGCCAATGACGAACGAGAACAACGGCTGTTTGGCCGTCTGATTGGTCTAGCCATGTCACGTGATATGCACGTCACAGCAAACAGCCATGATTCGTCTAGCCAAGTCACGTGATATGCACGTCACAGCAAACAGCCATGGCGCATGGTATAGCTGAAAGAAATGGCGTTTGAACTTGGTATTTCTAAAACTCTTTCTTTTTGTGTAATGCTGTATGTGACGTATTTTAATTGCTGTTTTGTATTTAAGAGAGTTAAAAAGTCTTATCATACGTAATATCCCAAGAGTTAAGGAAATTATAGATAATTTTTTCAACCTGGGTGTTTTGGCCTTCATAAACTCATGAGTCCGATTAGGCAGACATTAATTTGACAAGGGCAAAGCATGGGGCAAATTATCTGCCAATAAATAGTACGCGTGAGTTTAATGGGCAAAAACACGAGTGCTGAACAAAATTTGATAATTTATAATAGCTCGCAGGGTAATTAGTTGTAGAATCCTCTAATTTTCATTGTTCTGCACTCGAAATTATGCAGAATATAAAAATGTTTGGAAGTCGCCACTGCCTTCCAAATATTGGCACGCCGATTTTCACCACGGCCGCCGGGAATAAATTGATATTCGCTGCCGCTGAAGCATGTCTCATTGGCGCATACGTCCAATTTTTTTGCTTTAAACAATTCCGTAATATTTAATTAGTAAGTGTAGTACATGTTTATACTTTTATAAAATTGCAAGAGTAAATAAAAATTTAAACGTACTATATTGTAGCATAATAAATTACAAAATGGTGCTCCGAATTTTTTGTTAAATTACGTTAGGCCTAACGACGCATCATAGCTGCTCAAGCTGTAACGGCTTCTATACGTGTGACTGTCGCTTTGCTAGGTTACGCAAACGATCGACACAGGCGTATTTCGAAAGAAATGTCTTCTGGATTGTTTTTGGTAGGAAAATACATAGTTTGATTTTAAATGAATGCAACAAACATATCCTAACATGTCGACACTGTAACGTTTGAAGGAAGTGACGTGCCAGAAGCGTATAAACGCTCGATAGCATAGCCATGTTTTGCATTGCAGTGTGTCGGCCAATGAACGCTACAGGATATTCCCTTACTGATTTAGTTTTAAATTTAGCCAATGAACATCGGCTTACAGTGATAACACCGCAGTAGCTTTCGGAAGCTACTAAAGTGTTATCACTGTAAGTCGGTTGTGATTGGGAGAATTTAGTACACGATCAAGTGAGCAAAATTTGGTCAAGGAAATTCTCAAAGTGAGTCGGCATGGTGCTCGTTTTGCGAAAAGAAAATAACAATTCTCATTGTAATGAATAAATCTTCTCTACTTCTCTCTCTTTTAATTCTCTTCGTTTCTTCTGAGGGTACTTAATAGTAATTGAAATCCGTAAAATACAAATTAATAGTAATTCTCTTACATAATTTTGCAACACGTCACAGAGAAACAGTTAATTCATTAGAAATTCCACGATGTTCTAACATCTCTGTAGCCCAGTACCCTCTTTTACTGCCCAGCACACACAAACTTCCCAAATAACAGCGAATTTGCCGGAACTACAAAACTTTAAAACCAAACCCACCAAAAAACCCATTCCAGTCTCCAGTCCCCGAAGAGCACTTCCTTCTTGTTTTAAGAGTTTTCCGGTCTCCTTGCTTCACTACAAACTGGAAAACATAAAGCAATCCTTTGTTGTTTTCCCAAAGACAAGTGTGTACCATTCATTGTTTGTGTGTCTTATTGGAAGAATGTGTTTGCACACGTGGGCTGCAGCCAAAGTCGAAATTAGCCGCTCTGGTGGGAATAATGATGACTGGTAAACAAAGGGGAGGGAAAGTGCCTCAACGGCGTCTGTCTTTGGGGAATCTGTCGCAGGACCATCGGAGTAAACAGGCGTCGCCTAGAGACGATGGCAATAGTGTTGCCGAACACGGTCCAAAGTCACCGAACCAATTTGGTATCACTGCACCGCCCCTTAATGGAATTTGCCAGAGTTGGGAGGGACGACATAGACGGTTACATGAAACGGAAAACGAAGGAAATTTAGGGTTTGTGTGCGTGCGTGTATGTGTGCGTGCGTCTTCTGTTGCTTTTCTGCATGACTGGTTGGGAATTCTGGGCCTCTCTTAGCTTAGTAAAGAGAACTTGTGGAGGATGTAGACGTGATGAAGTTGATGATGAAGTGATATAGGAAGAAGACATGATGAAGAAGTGAAGTGTCGCGAACCGGTCTTGCCAGAGACTCTTAACAAACCAAATTTTGGTTTTTTCGTTATCAAGGCAACTACAAGCTACACCATTAAAACCGAACGATGTGGGTGCATGTTCCTCTGCTCCTCTAGAACTAAGGCACCTGCAAACATTATAGTAGCGCCAAATGGAACGATAATTAAATTACGCTTCGGATAGGCTTATTTTCATTGATGTAACTTGACACATTGACCCTCAAATATGTGAAAAACTGCTCTCCTGACGTCATAGTTCGAGCAGGCAAACTTACCATAAAGAAATCAACTAAACTGTATGAATCGTGGATCGACGTCAACAGAGTGACCGAGGCAAACGATGTGGCTAGTAGAAGTTTAAAGCCCTAATCACGCGAGTTTGTTATAGTCCTGCAGTCAAGTGAAAAGGAAAATCAAGACTTTCTACGAGTTGGATTAGGAAAATGCATGGGCAAGGCTGACTATAGTTACTTCGTTCTTTGGATGTGATCCCACCTCGCCTCGTAAGCTGTTGCTGAATTCCTAAAGAAATGCCGATCTCAACTAAAAATCCGTGTTTGACACTTGCCTCGTCCTAAAGTAAGAACGTTAGAATGTTGTTTGCTTCTCCGGAGTGGAATTTTGGTCGAAGAACATGAGAATTATCATATTCTCTTATCCCTTATCGACTTTTTAAGCCCTTGGGGACGTCTATGCAACCCCATTAGAAGATCTCTGCAATATAGCACAAGCCCAGTGCAGGCAGATTTCGCAACTATATCACTGATGCTACCAAAGGAGAAAAATGTTAATTTTTTAATCCCACCACTGCCACCCATTGTGGAAAGGGTGGTACAAACTGAAGCCATCTTCGGAAAACGTACCCTTCCCATAGCAAATCGACCTTGCAGAAAGAGTTAAAAGTTGATGTGTAGTGAAAATGGACGATTACCGTCTTTCAGAAGCAGAATCTTTCAGGGGCAGAATTCTTACTCTGATGGAAAATTTGTCAAAGACCTCTATTTCTTAGTTGGCCGCGTTTTTTGGTCACACTCGACTTACTCACTGTTTCCTTTTGCGGGGGGGGTTGACCCTCCTGAATGTTATTGGTGTCAGCGGCCACTTACGGTCCGGGACTTCCTTGTTGATTGTTGCCATCTTGATGGTTTTCGTCGTCGTTTCCATCTTCCGCATGACATTGTGCGTCAATTGGGCGATAAGTCTGTCCTCCTGTCCGGTGTTTTTCAATTTTTGCAGGAGGTACAGATGTATGACAAGATTTAGGTTAGGGGTTTGAATAATATCTCTGTAATGTGTGGTGCAGTGGCAACCCGGACCACTGCACTGTGACTGAGGTTGGCGCTAATGACCAAGCTGTCGACGCGCCATTTGCCTCATTCCCCCCCCCCCCCCCGCGTTTTTTGCTCTGTTTAATCTTTCCTGTGAATTGTTGGGGAGGTGGAAGATTTGTTGGGGTTTGATTATTGTTGTTACGAGTTTGGGAATTCGTTGCCTTGGTAGAAACTTCTGGATGCTGGAGCGGTCGGTCGGAGCGAAACTTTAGCACTTCGACGAAATGTGTTTCTCCCAAACTATGGGTGAAAATGCAAACAAGTGATTTAACCATGGAACGTTAAACACACAGGGACCCGGCACGTGGAACAACATACCAACAACAGAACGGAAAAAGGGCGAAAACACTGGAATGCTAACTGATAAAGGTAATCGTCCATTTTCACTACACATCAACTTTTAACTCTTTCTGCAAGGTCGATTTGCTATAGGATGGGTACGTTTTGCGCAAAATGCATCAGTTATTCTGTAGATAACAAGCTTGCAGCCCCACCTTTACTGGGGGGAAACAGAGGTGGGAACAGTGTGACCCCCAAAGTCTTCACCCCCCCCCCACTCGAAACGTCAAATTGAAGAGAAACCAGACCGCAAAATTTAGCCAATTTCGATTAACAACCACCCACTTTTTGATTGAGTTTTTGCTCTTAATATGCACATACAAATACGTCTTCACAATCACTGAAGTCTCCCCTTGCCTACCGCTTGGCGTTTGCTTTATTCCAAAACGTCATCACGAATGAAATCGGCCACCATTGCTCTGGCATCGTTCGCGTATAGAACCATAGTCTTATCTTCTTTCTAAAATATTTGAAAACTATACTGGCTTGCAATCACAATTTTCGTAGCCAATTGTTGCTTTACTTTAATTTTGTATTTTCTGTTGCACGAAACAGCTGAAACGCACACTGCTGATGACATTAATTTATTTTAGCCGCTGTAGTACATTGTACACTGCAAAAAATAAGATCTTAAACTAAGATGTAAAATTTGCATCCGTTTTTAAGATGTTTTCACCATCTTAGCAGTTTGGCATCTTAAAGGCAGATGCTTTGGATAGGCATCTTACATATCTGGCATCTTATAATGCAGGCATCTTACATATCTGGTATCTTATAATGCAGACATCTCATTACGATGACGTCTATAAACTCAACCATCTTATTATCGTTTGTTTATAATGTTAGCTGTTCAAATCTGAGAGCCTAGGCGTCGTTGCTGCTAAGAACCTAGTAAACAGGACTTCTCAATCAGTAGACATCTTAGTCCTTATAACTTGACTGAAGACCAATGAAGGTCAACTTCGTGTTAAGGATATGTTCAAAGTGAATGTAGAATCATGTTAGTTAGCCACCCCGGCCTAACGCAGCGTCTACAATCATTATGGAAGTCAGATTCGTTTGCTACTTTCGTTAATTGTGTAGACATCTTACAATTCGTTTAGGTTAATCATAGGCTGTGGAAAGATTAAGACCATTTGATTTTTTAAGAACGTGACTACAGTTCACTTAGGATTAGCACAATAATTGTTTTCACTAGAAGTAGCATAAATATTAGCAGTGCCGTTTCAAAACGTTTTGCCATTTGCTTTTAAGACGTTTTCGCCATCTTAGCAGATTGGCATCTTAAAGGCAGATGTTTTGGTGGGCATCTTACATATCTGGCATCTTCTAATGCTGACATATCATTATGATGACGTCTATTAAACTCAACCATCTTATTTTCATTTGTTTATAATATTAGCTGTTGAAATCTGACAGCCTAGGCATCTTTACGATGATGTTGAAGGTATTCTTTTCAACATCATCTGTATGAAAATGAAACCAGAGGGATGAGGTTGGTATAAGTCGAGTGGAAAAAGGGGATTGGGGGGGGGGAGGTAGAGAGACGGGTATTTTTTGTCACAATGCAAAATATTATTTGGACATCATGAAATATCTCAATTAAAACTCTACTCATTGTTATTAAATGCGAACATGAATTTAAAAAAAAAAACTTATTTTTATATACTTCTCTTTTCAATACTTATTCCGAAAATAGCACACAGTGGAGGCATGTAAAGAACCAACCATACAATAACACATTAAGATGCATAATTACTTACACATTAATTATAATAAATACATAGCTTTGACCAAAAATATTTTATCCATCTAAAACAATACAATCATTTATTTTCCAACTCGGTAAACTGCCGCCTTAAAGTGTTGGCAACTTCACTTCGTTTCCGATTTAATGCTTTGTGCCGTCTTAAAACTGTGGCATCTTTGCTAGTTTCACAACTTTAAAAAAAGTACCATCTTAAAATATTAGCAACTTTCCCGTTTTGTAGCTTAAAATAGGTTGACATCTTAAAATGTTGCCGTTTTTACCGGTTACCCAACTTAAAATAAAATGCCATCGTACAATTTTCCAATGTTATCTCTTTCCCAACTTAAAATATGATAAACCATCTAACTGCGTGGACATCTGAAATTGCTGCCGTCTTATACACTGCATGAATTTGGCAACTGAAAACTATAGCGTCTTAAACAGCTAAATATCTTAAAATATTAATTTCGCGTGTCTTCCATCTGATAATAAGATGCATCTTACGTTTAATGGGATCTTAAATGAAACACGTCTGAAATTAGGACTCATCTTACCACTGGTGGTGTATTAAATCTTCAAAGCACAGATTCATTGCATCTTAAATTAAGATGATTTTACGATTTTCATGAGCTCATCAACCAAACAACTGAATTTCAGATACATCTTACGAATTTTAAGATGCTTCGTTTTTACAGTGTAGGCACTGGGCCAATGAGCGCACAGGAAGCTCAAACTGCGGTTTTACACGCGACCGATCCGAGAGCAATGGCGGACGATTTCATTAGTGCTGAAAGTGTTATTTCGTTGCCAACTTTTATTGTTTCATAAGCACTCTGAAAACTAGTAAATTTTGAAAATAATTCAACCAAGCAGTATAGGCAAGGGGAAATTTCAATGACTGTAAAGACGTGTCCATATTAGAGCAGAAACTAATCAAGAAGTGGGCGGTTGTAGATCGAAATTGGCTAAATTTTGTCAGGTTTCTCTTCCGCGTTTAACGTTTTGTGTGGGGGGGGGGGGGGGTTAGGGGTTACGTTATCCTCGCCCCTGTAGCCCCCAGTAAAAGTGAGGCAGGATATTGGTTTCTATAGAATAACTGAAGCCTTCTGCGTAAAATGAACCCAACGCAAAGCAAATCGGCGTGGCAGAACGACTTAAAAGTTGACGTGAAGTGAATTGTACGATTACCTTATCAGTTCTCATTCCAGTGTTTCCGCCCGTTTTCAGCTCTGTTTTTGGTATGTTGTTCTACATGCCGGCTCCCTGTATGCTTAATCTGCGGGTGTGGTTTCTCGTTTAATTCATTAGAGCATGCCTATTGAGCATAGTGAGTTAGTGGAGCTAGAATCTTGTAACCGTGGTTAAGCCTAATACGCAGTCCAGTAAACAAATGTTGTCCGTTTCTGTAGAAGAATGTTTCTGAAAATAAACACACGACATTATATGTTGTCGCCGTATTGGACAGTTGTGGTTGTGAATGGGAGTTGCATAAAAGGCTATAGCTAAAGACCGGACAGTAAGATCCAATAAATTTAAAGTATACGGCCTCGGGTTAAAACGTGGCAGGGATCGTGTATCGTGGGAAAATCCTTCACAGCTAATATGTACGTCTTTAAGTGTGCAACATGTAAATCAGTTTACATGGTACAATGTAAATGGCCACTCGGAGTCAGAAAATTGGACCATGGGGGGGGGGAGTGCCTCTCAAAAGTCAACAACAAACATGCGGTTGTCAAGCATTCTATGGCCACCAACCACTCCATAGTTAGTGACACCGAAATCGTCCATCTACTGAGAAGGGACAAATCTTGAAGCATATACTATATCACTGTCAATAGGCAAAGGTCAATGAATATTATTAAAAACTTTCCCGTTATGTCGATAAAAATTACTACATCACTATCGACGTCTAGAACCAATTCTTTTACATAAAGAAAGAAATCACAAGGTAAAGGGGGGGGGGATTGAGGCTTAATGGCGCGTCGACAACTTGGTCATTAGCGCCAACCTCAGTCACAGTGCAGTGGTCCGGGTTGCCACTGCACCACACATTACAGAGATATTATTCAAACCCCTAATCTAAATCTTGTCATACATCTGTACCTCCTGCAAAAATTGAAAAACACCGGACAGGAGGACAGACTTATCGCCCAACTGGCGCGCAATGTCATGCGGAAGACGGAAACGACGGCGAACACCATCAAGATGGCGACAATCAACAAGTAAGTGCCGGACCGTAAGTGGGGACCGCAAGGTAAAGGGTAAATGAAGCAAGCAGTCTTAATGCAGACTGCTTGCTTCATCAATTCTTTTACATTATTCGATACAAATTACTACATCACTATCGACGTCTAGAATCAATTTTTTTCCATTATTCGATACAAATTACTATATCACTCTCGATGTCTAGAACCAATTCTTTTACGTTATTCCATAATAATTACAATATCACTATCAACGTCTAGAGCCAATTATTTTACTTTATTCGATAAAAATTACTACATCACCGTCGACGTCTAAAACCAATTCTTTTACATTATTCGATAAAAATTACTACATCACTGTCGACGTCTAGAACTAATTCTTTTACATTATTCGATACAAATTACTACATCACTCTTGACGTCTAGAACCAATTCTTTTACGTTATTCGATAATAATTACAATATCACTATCAACGTCTAGAACCAATTCTTTTACTTTATTCAATAAAAATTAGTACATCACCGTCGACGTCTAGAACCAATTCTTTTACATTATTCGATAATAATTACAATATCACTATCAACGTCTAGAGCCAATTCTTTTACGTTATTCGGTAAAAATTACTACATCACCGTCGACGTCTAGAACCACTTCGTTTACATTATTCAACAAATGGTTGGAGAAAGCTTTAAAATAAAGACGTGGTAAGTAAATGTGTTAATGAATCTTATTGCTTTTCTAAGCAAAGTACAAAACAGATGCGAGAGTTCATTGGGTTAATGAATTAAGACGAGCTAAATGAATTGGAAAAGCAGCTAATGGCACGGCTAATTATTCCCGAGACCATTATTTTAGAAGTTGCAGTTTCGAGCGTTAATGTTTCGGCTGATTTATTTATGATGTGAACGATTTAAAAAAAAAATGAAGAAAATTACGAAAGTAATAAGAAGTAGGCATTTTTTAATTACATAAAAATGACTTAAGCCAATTGGGAATTAAGATAACCGGAATAAAACATTTTTAATTAATCTCTCAATAAACCTGTACTAAGTTGATGATACAAACATGGCGATTGGGAGATTGAAGAACAAGCAATTGTGCAATAATTGATGGGAGGTATAATTTATATCCCCAAAACAAAACCGCCAACTATTCCCGCCAAGCTCTTCGGCCGTTTGAAGTCGTGATATCAAACGCCATACGTCGCCAAGTTAATCCCACTGACTAATAGTTCGAAGGTTAAACGGAAAATCTGAAAAATTGATTAATGCGCAATTTTCAGTTATTTCAATTAACGTTTGAAGTCTTAGTCGGTAATATTAACTTAGCGAAAGAGCTTGGCGTATGAGGGGGGGGGGGGATTGAGGCTTATTGGCGCGTCGACAGCACGGTCATTAGCGCCAACCTCAGTCACAGTGCAGTGCTTGGCGTATGATATCACGAATTTACATGACCAAATATAGCTTGGTGGGAATCTTTAACATATATTGTTTATAGATTATTTTTAGTCCAAAACTGATCAAATCTTTTTTTTTTCTTAGCGATTGTGAGATGAAGAGCCGAAAATGTAGTTGTGTGGGCCTTTTATTTTGGCTTTTGTAAGTTTCTTCTTTGAGAAATCTGCTGAAATCACACTATTTAGTAGTGGGGAAAAGCAACAATTCTTCATTAACGGTGTTGTTAGCATGCTGCGTGCCCACGTGTTCTTGCTCATTGTTGTAAGAAAAACATGTTGTTCATTGTTGTATTATTTTCCGCTTGGATATCTCCAGCTAAATTGTCCCACTCATCGTCGCGGGACAGATTTATAACCCAGTTTGGGTTCGTGATTCCTACAAACAAACAACAACAACAAAACAACAACAAAATCCGTTAGGACTCGTGCTCCCTAAAGAACACAATAACAAAATATGTGGCTCTCATCGTCGTGGGCAAAAACCCAGGCAGACAAACAAATTGTGCTTATAGACGACGTATTTGGTTCCTTGTTATCTGCCATCTACGATGGAAAAAAAATGTCTTAAGTAAAAACAACAAAGCGAAAACAAAATGCGTAGGGCAGATAACCCAGTTTGGCTTCCTAAAAGTGAAAACAAGAAAACAAACAAAATGCTCGTAGGGCGCATTTACGCATTGCCTTTGCATTATCGCAGCTAGAAGCTAGAAATCATCTGAAATTCCAATATGGCGGCAGTTTTAGCTATGTCGACTCGCAATGAAAACCCTGTTATGCGAGTTCAGAAGCGGCAGTGAAAATGTCGTCAGGAGGAATTCTTTATCTTATTGTTACGGAATATAAGACTTAAAGTATTTACTCAAACGACGTCGGATTTAGCTAATCCAGATAGCGTTGTTACCATGGAAACGACACCTTTGCCATCGCGATTAAATTCTAGCTGCCAGAATGCAAAGGCGAGTCGTTGAGTAAAAGCGGCCTTAAATCTGCCCTTAAAATAGTATTAAGATGATTTGCATTTACGTTTCCCCTAACTCCCAAACCAGCAAAAGGCAAGTTCCACGTTTAAACTGTAGCTTTCTGCAATATTTCAACTTTATTATTTCAACTTTAAGGAAATGTAGACGTTATTCGCGATTTTAATTTCAAAAAGAAAACGTTATTCTGTTTCACTAAGACTTTGAAGTTGTAAGGTGACCAAAGTCTACCGATCAAACGAGGTTTGAGGCATTTCTGTAACATTGTTATTTATCTTCAAAACAAGATATGACGAATCGTAATGAATTTATCCTATAGTGTCCACGGCCTATCTTGAGTTCTCCGCAGAACGAACACAGGTAATAGGTTGTACATTTTCTGTAGCAGTGTGCCTTGTTGATATCCAAGAAGATTACATAAACAATGGCGGCCGTCGATTAAAGCCGCTCCCTCCAGGAAGACGTAGCCGATCACAAAATACGTGCAGGACTCAAGATATGCCGCGCATACAATAATCTTCCAGCTATAGCTTTCATCGTTGCTTGGAGATCTCCGGCTAAATTGTCTCTCTCATCGTTGCGGAGCAGATAACCCAGTCTGGGCTCGCGCTTCTCCTAAAGAAAAAAGAAGACAGCCGTGTTGTTGCAAGATAACGCGATGATGTCATTGGCACATAGCATCGGTAATGAAGAAAACTGGACACTACAGAATAGCAAATATTTTTTATAATTTTTCCAGAACTAAAAGGTTTGAATGAATTTAGAAATCAAAATCAAATGAGATGTGAGCGCCATCTGGGGAAGAAATGTGGCAAATTTGACTTTCTGATGAACTTAGGTTTACTTTCTAAAACCTAGGTTTGCTGGTTGGTGACCAACAGTTTTGGTAGGTATTAGTGAAATACTGCGCTTTTTTTTTTGTTTTTGTTACGATTTTTTTTGACGTGTACTTTTGAATAAGATGACGGTTTATCACTTTGAAAATTAAAGCTGTGTTTGTGCGGTGCACTGTGGGAGGTCCACTCGACATGGTTCTACCATTTTCTTTCACATTTGCAGGTGATCGGCTATAGGAATGAGATAATAATGTGACAACGCATGATGAATTAAAGTTACAACGTCACTATAATTTTAACAAGTTTTGTGAAAATATGGTCGACATAGAAAAATATCGTGTACTCCCTATTTGGATTCTTCTAAGCCACATCACGTCATGATACACCAAAAAAGAAAACAAAATTCTCTCAGTAAATATATATATATTTTTTTTTTTGGGCTAAGGAGGCCAAGGGGGAGAGGGATTATTTGATGAGTAACTGCTCGTGTTTTTTGCTTTTTAAAAGGGGGAATCACGAAAGAATTTTTTTAATCAATAAAAAAAAATAACGAATCCTCTTACGTCCTCTTTCCAGCAGTTTTTCCTGAACGTGACCGTATGAGTAGGTGGAATTTCCCAAGAGATTAGTGTTCCGGAAACATAAAAAAAAAAGAGGAAAGAAAACCCAACAACAACGAAGAGCCAATTTTAAGAACCGACAACAAAGTGAAATCTCTAAAAATAAATACTGCACCGTCATGTTTAAGATTACATGTACGGATTCTTTTGTTAAAGGGGTGTGACTGGTGTTAAAAGGGGACGTGCTCTCTATTAAAGAGAGCTGAAGTTTTTGTATGTGAAAATGCGCCAAATGCATTCTCCGTACATTGTAAGCAATTCCGAATTTCTCACCTTATTTTGAAAAGCTTCCAAACCCATCTACGTTGTCTATTGGACTAAAAGGACATTCTCCCAGCCCAGTTTTGTCGATCTTCCACATCAAGTACGGCCCCAAAGTTTTATTTCTTTACCGTTAGTCAATCCCTGGCTAAAACAAAATCCGTTTTAAAGTGTGGGGTCTACGAGAGTTTCTGTTGAATATTGGTAACTTTATTTATTGAGTCCCGCACGTATATGATCCTTTGCGCGCCTACAATAACCATGACATTTCATTGTTTCCGGTTGTGACGACACAGTTTTTGCGTCAACGCTGCCACGTGACCCGCAATTCGTCTTTACTAGGCCAGACGTCGTTCACGTGATCACGAGAAGGTAGGGCGGAAGTGACGTTATAGTACTACTACGCCGAATCTCGCGACGGCAGCGCGCGGACACATGACTACGCATGGCTGTTACAAGGCAGGCCGGATGTTGCTTTAAATGTCGGACTGCTTGATCGGAGAATTGCACCCACGACATTTGAAATCAAAGGCCGAAGTCCTCCGCTCACCCATACTGACACAGCCATGACATATAAAGCCAGTCAGAAATGCTTGTTAGTGGGCCAACATTAGCGTAATTCAAGCTTCAACTTAAAGGTCATTCCCTTGTAGATCATGATTTTTTATTCTTACGGAGGCAGCATTAATGATAGCTCTCTGTTCCCTGCTTGTCTCCTCATTGCCTTTGGAATAAATCTTTTATAATAATAATAATAATAATAATCATAATAATAAAGGGGTATTTGCCGAGTAAGTTAGCAAAAATGGTAAGATAGGGCTTCTATTAGAAACCGCTGATATCTTACCAACATTAAGTGATAAATAGACACTTGTCTAATGTTTATTTATTTCTCCTTTATTGAGCCTTGTGGGTGTATGATTTGTCTTCCCTCTCCATTGTCTATGGCCGAGTGAATTTCGGTCGAATGGAGCCCTGGTCACGGTTGTGACCTTAATAACGGGTTCAGTGAGTTATCTTTAAGCCAGTGGAGGATGTGGCCATTTCGATTAAGCCGCTATGCAAGTGATTTGGGGGCGAACTGGGTAGCCGGTACAAATCCAGGTCATTCCACTCCGACGAAACGTAAGGTGCATAAAGGTGGCTTACTGGACTACCTTATTTCTAGTGTATGATTTTCGCTGTTGGCTAATTTCCAATTTTCCTTAACGTTAAGTGATGACAGATACATATTATATTATGTGAGTGGATACAGGCCATATAAAATACTACTTGCAACTGTTAAAAGTAGGCCAAAATTACACACATCGGCCAGAATGTTATCCCGAAGGTGTCAGAATTAGTACCGTACTGAGACTTACTACCAATTTCAGAACTAAGCAGGAATCAGTGCTGTAGTCCTTATCGCACCCGGACCACTGCACTGTGACTGAGGTTGGCGCTAATGACCAAGCTGTCGACGCGCCATTAAGCCTCATCTCCCCCCCCCCTTATCGCACTACAAAAGGATTAATTAAAACAACAGTACGAGAAAAAAAGGGTGATTATTTGATTGGAGAAGGATTAGTGCCACACACCTCCCCTGCTTCATCCATAACATTTAGGCATCAGTTCTACACAAAATAAAATCGCTGTAAGCCTTTGTAACACTCTTCCTGAGCAAAATGACATGTCTCCCTCATTCTAAGGCAAGTTTATATAGTTTTCTGTAAAATTTTAGGTTTTTGGGGGGGATGGGGTTGGTGTCGTCGTAGTAACCTTTGCATTCATGACGTCATCTTTACTCACTGCATTCACTATTAGGACAATTTTTTTAAGGAAAAATCGATATTTCATTCTGAAAGAGATTTTTAAAAATAAGGAAATTCAGTATTTCGGTTGTTAGTAGCAGAGTTTCCTCAAATAAGTGTGCCCGACTGGTCAACATCGTCAACTTCCTTGGCTCGTCGTCCACCCTTTACATGGCAATAAGTGCGGGGTATTAAAGGCACTCACCTGGGCTTGTTGCCGCAGTCACCGGGATGTGGTGGTGTTTGCGCCTTTGCTCAATGGTCACGCCAAACATACTCATGCTGTCTTTTGAGAGGGCGGTGGGGAGGGGGAGTTATTCCTTCTGAATGTCATTGGGGTCACCGGCCTCTCCTGGTGTGTCACTTTCTAGATGATTGTCATCTTCTTAATGGTATTAGTCGCCGTTTCCACCTTCCACATGACATAGCGTGTCAGTTGGGCGATGATTCTGTTCTACTGTCTGGAGTTATTCAATTTTTGCAGGAGGTACAGATGTACAATAAGGTCTACATCTGGGGTTTGGTTAACTTACGTGTGGCGCAGTGGTCCACTGAACTGTGGCTGAGGTTGGCAATAATGACCTCGTTGTCGACGCGCCAAAAGCCTCAGTCTCCTCCCCCCCCCTCCTAGTTTTCTAAATTTAGTAATGTGTGTAAGATTTCAAAGAGACCATTTTATGAAACGTGGGAGCAAAAAAGGCGAAATTTTGTTGCAATAATTGAAATTTAATCTACGGAAAATATTTTGTTTATACGGGGAAATCCTCGGGGAAAAAACAATACTATATCTACTACTTCGTAAAATAAATTTTGAAAATATTCGAAATTTCAAAACGCTCTACTAGTTTAGTTAGAAATGTGCTTCAAGTTTGCAAATACACACACGCGAACACACCCTTTCAGATTTGTAGGCGCAATTCCCAAAGAACGTCAAGCGGAGCCCAAATTGCTTATTCCGCAGACGACATAAAAACGTGCGCGTACATACATCCACTTAGGTTGTTCCACCTTAAAATAATTACAAGTTTATAAAAAAAATAAAATAAAAAAAAATTAACAATTTTTGCCGCGAAGTTACACAAGCGTGACCGAAAACAGCCACAACGCACGCATCACTTTCCTGCGTTTGGCAGGAAAAATAATTAGGAATTTTTAAACATTTTTTCTTTATTTAAAAAAAAACATTTCGGTACACATGTTTAGCCTTATAGCCCGGTACTAAAAGCCGCAGCGGGCATCTCGTCATTAGTACGAGCCGTTCGTGTTAAGGGTATATATAGGTAAGGGACAGAAACGTGCCTAACCGTCTTGCCACTGAAGCGCCACCTACCCAATGGGGAGACGGCTTTAATTACTGTTAATGAAGGAGGTTGCCAAGCCATGACACAAAAGTTGTGAGGAGAAAGAACCAAACACGGAGGTAAATTAAGTTTACAATCTGGGCGAACACACGCGCGCGCTACCGCCCTTTTGCGCCCCAGGATAAACAAATTAGATCGAATTTCTCGGAGGCGACGCTCGCTACAAATCTGTACTTTTCGTCAACCGAAAATTAATAAGGTATGTGTGTGTTGGTGTGTTTTCTGTGTTGCGGGGGTTGGGGTATAGGGTTCCTCGAGATGATGTGTACACTGCCTTAACCTGCTCAAGACAGCTCTCCTCAGCGGCTTGGGATAAATACACTTTAGTTCGTATAACACGGACAAAAAGGGGTGTTTTTTTT
>JAHWFP010250641.1:0-12718 GCA_023313725.1 Lithobius niger
GAACTCACCTTCCATGGATTATTTCGACATATGCATAAACTTGAGGTTACCCTAAATCGTCCCGTACCTGTCGGGTGTTGTGTCTTGGAACAGTCCAAGCTCGTAATGTACGGTTTTTTTTATGATTATATGAAAGACAGGTACGGCGACAGGTGTAGTCTTTTAATGACAGATACAGATTCTCTCATGATGGAGGTGCAAATTCCTGACATTTACGACGATATGAAAACTGCTTCACACTTGTTCGACACTAGCAACTACCCTACAGACCATCCTTTGTACAGTGAGCATAACAAAAGGTCTTCGGTACTTTTAAAGACGAGACTTCCGGTAAGCCTATCACAGAATTTGTTGGTTTGAGATCTAAAATGTACAGCTTTGCTTGTGCCGGAAGAGTCAAAAAGGTTGGCAAGGGGATTAAACGTGATGTGTTAAACAGTGTTGTGACGTATGACGATTACCTCACTTGCCTGAACGAGCTACACAACCTATTATTACAACCAAACAACAATTCGCAGCTTTCGACACGAATTGTTTACCGTGCTACAAAATAAAGTCGGTCTCGCATGTTTTGACGGTAAACGATTTGTGTTGGACGATAATGTACATACTCTACCTTATTTTCATTACGCAACTAGACCACCTACATAATTAGGTGTTGTTTCGTTTTGTATATATTGTAAATAAACAAGCACTTTGTACATAGTTTCTTTTCTATACTACATCAATAAAAGCTAGACTTTGTATTTTCATTATGCAACTAGACCACCTACATAATTAGGTGTTGTTTCATTTTGTATATATTGTAAATAAACAACCCCTTTTGTACATAATTTCTTTTCTATACTACATCAATAAAAGATAGAATTTGTTTTGATGAGTTTGTTCTCTATGTCTTTTTTTATTTTAGTTTATTTACTCACAATCACGTTAATGGTATTGAAGAACACACAAAACCAGTTTGTACGAGGATATGACGTCACTGAACCAGAAGTGTCATCATTTTGTGTGGGTTGTGACGTCACAGTGAAGGTTTGTCGTTTTTGTCACTGGGAGTCACCATTTTGCCTCTGGGGGTCGCCATTTTGTAGGGGTACTGGACCGGAAGTGCCGCCACTTTGTGGGGGTTATGACGTCATTACCCCCTGTGACGTCACCTCCACACAGCGGAGATCACCATTTTTGTCACTGGGGGCCGCCATTTTGCCTCTGGGGGTCGCCATTTTGTGGGGGGTACTGGACCGGAAGTGCCACCATTTTGTGGGGGTTATGACGTCATTACCCCCTGTGACGTCACTTCCGTGCTCGCCTTGAACGCATTAACACTGCTGTACGTGCAGCGCAGGCTGTTGTTTCGGAATGGCGTCATAGATAGTAAAATAAAACGAGGGAAATCTTTTGCATGTCTCCGAGGGATTTCAGTACACTTCTTGGCAAGACATGGCTTTATATTGCAGCCACATCAATGGTAGAGTGGTCTTATCCTCTTGCTTTGTATCTTTTCAGATCTAATTTGTGTTCTATGACTTTTCCTAAGTATTTTGACCTGCTGACTCCGAAAATCAATGTTACCACGTGATACTGGGTGGGGGGGGAGGTTAGCCGCTACAGCCAAAAATTCAAAATGGCCGCTGCCGGAAAGTAAAAATTCGTACAGGTGCTTGCTATGCGTCTAATTTCAAATGGTTTGAAACGAAATCGACCCTTGTGCATGCCTTGCACTTCACGAAGTCAAATTAGTCCCTTAGAGGACACAAATCGGTGACTGCAAGCCACTACAACCAAAAATTCAAAATGGCCACTACCGGAAAGTAAAAATTTGTACAGGTGCTTGCTATGCGTCTAATTTCAAATGGTTTGAAACGAAATCGACCCTTGTGCATGCCTTGCACTTCACGAAGTCAAATTAGTCCCTTAGAGGACACAAATCGGTGACTGCAAGCCACTACAACCAAAAATTCAAAATGGCCACTACCGGAAAGTAAAAATTTGTACAGGTGCTTGCTATGCGTCTAATTTCAAATGGTTTGAAACGAAATCGACCCTTGTGCATGCCTTGCACTTCACGAAGTCAAATTAGTCCCTTAGAGGACACAAATCGGTGACTGCAAGCCACTACAACCAAAAATTCAAAATGGCCACTACCGGAAAGTAAAAATTTGTACAGGTGCTTGCTATGCGTCTAATTTCAAATGGTTTGAAACGAAATCGACCCTTGTGCATGCCTTGCACTTCACGAAGTCAAATTAGTCCCTTAGAGGACACAAATCGGTGACTGCAAGCCACTACAACCAAAAATTCAAAATGGCCACTACCGGAAAGTAAAAATTTGTACAGGTGCTTGCTATGCGTCTAATTTCAAATGGTTTGAAACGAAATCGACCCTTGTGCATGCCTTGCACTTCACGAAGTCAAATTAGTCCCTTAGAGGACACAAATCGGTGACTGCAAGCCACTACAACCAAAAATTCAAAATGGCCACTACCGGAAAGTAAAAATTTGTACAGGTGCTTGCTATGCGTCTAATTTCAAATGGTTTGAAACGAAATCGACCCTTGTGCATGCCTTGCACTTCACGAAGTCAAATTAGTCCCTTAGAGGACACAAATCGGTGACTGCAAGCCACTACAACCAAAAATTCAAAATGGCCACTACCGGAAAGTAAAAATTTGTACAGGTGCTTGCTATGCGTCTAATTTCAAATGGTTTGAAACGAAATCGACCCTTGTGCATGCCTTGCACTTCACGAAGTCAAATTAGTCCCTTAGAGGACACAAATCGGTGACTGCAAGCCACTACAACCAAAAATTCAAAATGGCCACTACCGGAAAGTAAAAATTTGTACAGGTGCTTGCTATGCGTCTAATTTCAAATGGTTTGAAACGAAATCGACCCTTGTGCATGCCTTGCACTTCACGAAGTCAAATTAGTCCCTTAGAGGACACAAATCGGTGACTGCAAGCCACTACAACCAAAAATTCAAAATGGCCACTACCGGAAAGTAAAAATTTGTACAGGTGCTTGCTATGCGTCTAATTTCAAATGGTTTGAAACGAAATCGACCCTTGTGCATGCCTTGCACTTCACGAAGTCAAATTAGTCCCTTAGAGGACACAAATCGGTGACTGCAAGCCACTACAACCAAAAATTCAAAATGGCCACTACCGGAAAGTAAAAATTTGTACAGGTGCTTGCTATGCGTCTAATTTCAAATGGTTTGAAACGAAATCGACCCTTGTGCATGCCTTGCACTTCACGAAGTCAAATTAGTCCCTTAGAGGACACAAATCGGTGACTGCAAGCCACTACAACCAAAAATTCAAAATGGCCACTACCGGAAAGTAAAAATTTGTACAGGTGCTTGCTATGCGTCTAATTTCAAATGGTTTGAAACGAAATCGACCCTTGTGCATGCCTTGCACTTCACGAAGTCAAATTAGTCCCTTAGAGGACACAAATCGGTGACTGCAAGCCACTACAACCAAAAATTCAAAATGGCCACTACCGGAAAGTAAAAATTTGTACAGGTGCTTGCTATGCGTCTAATTTCAAATGGTTTGAAACGAAATCGACCCTTGTGCATGCCTTGCACTTCACGAAGTCAAATTAGTCCCTTAGAGGACACAAATCGGTGACTGCAAGCCACTACAACCAAAAATTCAAAATGGCCACTACCGGAAAGTAAAAATTTGTACAGGTGCTTGCTATGCGTCTAATTTCAAATGGTTTGAAACGAAATCGACCCTTGTGCATGCCTTGCACTTCACGAAGTCAAATTAGTCCCTTAGAGGACACAAATCGGTGACTGCAAGCCACTACAACCAAAAATTCAAAATGGCCACTACCGGAAAGTAAAAATTTGTACAGGTGCTTGCTATGCGTCTAATTTCAAATGGTTTGAAACGAAATCGACCCTTGTGCATGCCTTGCACTTCACGAAGTCAAATTAGTCCCTTAGAGGACACAAATCGGTGACTGCAAGCCACTACAACCAAAAATTCAAAATGGCCACTACCGGAAAGTAAAAATTTGTACAGGTGCTTGCTATGCGTCTAATTTCAAATGGTTTGAAACGAAATCGACCCTTGTGCATGCCTTGCACTTCACGAAGTCAAATTAGTCCCTTAGAGGACACAAATCGGTGACTGCAAGCCACTACAACCAAAAATTCAAAATGGCCACTACCGGAAAGTAAAAATTTGTACAGGTGCTTGCTATGCGTCTAATTTCAAATGGTTTGAAACGAAATCGACCCTTGTGCATGCCTTGCACTTCACGAAGTCAAATTAGCTCCTTAAAGGACACAAATCTGTGACTGCAAGCCACTACAGCCAAAAATTCAAAATGGCCACCGCCGGAAAGTAAAAATTCGTACAAGTACTTGCTATGTGTCTAATTTCAAATGGTTTGCAACTAAATTGAGCTGTGAACGTGTTCTCCATTTCAAAATGTCCTGTTAGTATATTACTGGGCTCAAAAACTGGATTAGTTAGCTACTACAACCATGAATTCAATATGCGCTCTGAGGCTCAGAAGGAAGCGCTTGTGTCGTACGGTTTTTCTTTTTGACTATCGTACAGTTCTTATTCGAGTTGTTACATAATTCTCCCTTACTTTTCCACGGTAGCAAGCAAAATTGTAGAAAGAGCATACCAGCTTTCTCTGCTTCACAGCTAAGTTTTTCTTGTTTTCTAAACTCCTCTAGGCCTTTAGCAAGCTGAGGATGATTTAAAACTCTTTTCAGAACACTGGTTTTTCCAATTTTAAAAAGGTAGGAAATCGCAACACAACTCTTAATGGCGTGAAGAGTCAAGATTTTGCCACACAACTCTGCACCCAAAAATTCATCGATCTTCTTTATATTGATGTACTACCTACCATTGTCAATCTTCATGAACCACCATCTGACCACCTTTTGCATTAAGCTGGGCAAGTGCTTACACTGATATTATCAATACATCAGTATCTTTGGATGCACTGATAACTGATGATGACACTTTAGAGCCATATGCAAAACGAGCCTTGTATCTGCTTCCTCATGACTGCATATTTCATTGATCATCTCTGTCTCAGGTGAGGAGGGTCCGACAAAACTGCCCATCTGTAACAACAATTGGATAGGGAAGTCTTTTCCTGTTTTCGTAAACTCGCCAAAACTTTACTAAGTTCTTCATCAGTTCACATTTATTTTTGCGGTTATAAAGAAACTGTCTCCATGAGACATGGGTAATTCTGCTGAACCAATGTGGACACGAATACTGACCACCATCTTCTCTGTCTTATACAAGTTTTTATGCTGTCTTCTTTGCAGACATCAAACACAATATGCACTGACACCGGGCAGAATGAGGAAGGTGGACGGCAATATGATAGTAAGGCATTAGCATAGTCACCCCACGTAGGTTATTTAGGTACAGCATTAACAGCTGCCATACCATCACTAATCCATGTAGCTTTGTATGGTGCAGAACTTTCTTCTGACTTGCTTTCATCTATCATGAAGTTTCTGAGCACGTAGCAGTTCGTTTATCAAACTTGATACCAGTTTCTCATTTTGCTTAGAAGTAGCTGAAGTTTCATCTGAGTAGAGTGGTTTTGTGCACGACCCAGATGGGAGCATGCGGACAGGAGACAAAGCGAAATTGAGAAACTTTATGATAGATGAAAGCAAGTCAGAAGAAAGTTCTGCACCAGACAAAGCTACATGGATTAGTGATGGTATGGCAACTGTTATTGCTGTACCTAAATAACCTACGTGGGGTGACTATGCTAATGCATTACTGTCATATTGCCTTCTACCTTCCTCATTCTGTCCGGTGTCAGTGCATATTGTGTTTGATGTCTGCAAAGAAGACAGCACAAAAACTTATATGAGACAGAGAAGAGGAGAGTCAGCAGTTCGTGTCCACATTGGTTCATCTGAATTACCCATGCCTCAAGGTAATAAATGAAAACAGTTTCTTTATAACCGTGAAAATAAATGTGAACTGACGCACGCGAGTTTACGAAAACAGGAAAAGACTTCCCTATCCAATTGTTGTTACAGATGAACAGTTTTGTTGTTTAAAATCAACTACCCAACGTTTTCAAATTGTGGCCCCAATAATGGATTAACAGTTGCGACTAAATATCAGCCTCCTTCGAGTATTAACATTGCACGACTAGCAAAATCCGGGAAAATTTCATTTTCTGGGGGCCGCCATTTTGCATTCATCGTTGTGACAGCTAACTAGTCCAGTTTTTGAGCTCAGTAACATATGTACTGGACATTTTGAAGTGGAGTACACGTTCACAGCTTAACTTAGTAGCAAAACACGCATTTACACGCATAGTAAGAATGTTTAGGAATTTTCAGGTTCCGAAGACCGCCATTTTGATTTTTTGGCTGTAATGGCTTGCAGTCACAGATTTGTGTCTTTTAAGGAGCTAATTTGACTTCGTAAAGTGAAGGCATGCACAAGGGTCGATTTCATTTCAAACCATTTGAAATTAGACGCATAGTATAATGTTTAGGAATTTTCAGTTTCCGAAGGCCGGCATTTGATTTTTTGGCTGTAGTGGCTTGCAGTCACAGATTTGTGTCCTTTAAATAGCTAATTGGACTTCGTGAAGTGCAAGGCATGCACAGGGTCGATTTCGTTACAAACCATTTGAAATTAGACGCATAGCAAGCACCCGTACGAATTTTTACTTTCCGGCGGTGGCCATTTTGAATTTTTGGCTGTAGTGACTTGCAGTCACAGATTTGTGTCCTTTAAGGAGCTGATTTGACTTCGTGAAGTGCAAGGCATGCACAAGGGCTGATTTCGTTTCAAACCATTTGAAATTAGACGCATAGCAAGCACCTGTACGGATTTTTACTTTCTGGCGGCGGCCATTCTGAACTTTTGGCTGTAGCGGCTAACCGCCCCAGTTTATCGCGTGGTAACATTGATTTTCGGATTCGGCAGGTCAAAGTACTTAGGAAAAGTCAAAGAACACAAATTATATCTCAATAGCCACAAAGCAAGAGGAAAAGACCAGTCTATGGTAAGTGACGAATTAAATGATGAAATCTCCAACATCATAATGAGGGAATGACATGAGTCGAGGCCTTAAAACAGTATTACTGAGTCGGTTTGAGTCGGCTAACTAGCGAAGTAGGGACAGAGGGGGCAATGCCCCTCCAAACAAAACTGAAGAGTTAAATAAGTATACAGAAATAAATCGCTGTAACTATACTACCCTTCAAAAATGAAGCTACATTTATAAATAATCTGAATCATCGCTTGTTTTGGTTAGGTACGGTGCACCTTGCAGCTACCTGCTTCCCAAATGAATGGTGCGCCTTTCAGCAGGGGGTGGCAACTGTACTAGAAACAATGCATTACAAACCTTCGCAATCTGCCTTCCATCCAACGCTTTGCCTACGTCTACAACACAACATGGCTCCAGCCAACTTCCGGTTCTCGTGTGAATGAGATCTGATGAGATTCGCCAAAGGCCAATCCTACAACATATTTATTTTTTTTATTTTATTTAGAAAATTATTGTAACCCCCCTATCAGAAGCATAACAGCAATTTCAGATTAAAACAACAATTTTGTGAATCTCATTCAGACAAGAAGAATATGGCGGCGCCTCTTAATGTACCCCTTTCACGCCTGTCTCCTCTCTGCTCTCGCCTGAATGAGATTCGTGAAATTGTTGTTTTAATTTGAAATTGATGTCATGCTCTTTGTAAGGGGTTACAATAATTTTGTAATTAAAATAAATAAATAAAGATATTGTAGAATTACCATATTGCGGTTTACATATATCGTTCTAGAATACAGATCTCATAATTCACCATTTCTGTCGTAATTGTGCGATTCAGGTAAATACGTATTGAGCAGGTTACCAAAAATGTGAAAACACTGTATATCTTAAAAATTATGCAAAAATCAATTTCTAAAATCAAACAGCTATTGGAAAATTAGTGCAAACTTTTTTCTTGTGCTAGGATAAATTTGCAAAGAGTATCACAGTGTAACTGTAGCCATACGTGTTTTTCCCTACTCGTCAGACTAGTGCGTGTCGAATATTGTGTACCCTCATGCCAATCATTACGGCGGCTGCTATCCCATAATCTCAAAGCGGAGGTATCGATGCTGGCTGCGCCTTAAGCCGTGAATCTGCTAGTCCGGTAAACGCAGTTTACCATATATCGTCCTAGCTTTCAGCGGCATGCTTTACGAACGCTTGGTCGAATACTATTACAGTGCATAGAGCGTCGACTCTTTAAGGGTGGGATGAATAAAGAAAACATCGGAATTATCCAAAAAGTGTGGGTAGCCAACTTTATTTTGCAATTAACTTAAAAAAAAAAGGTGTGTGACGATTTTTTTTGGACAGGGGAGAGAAAATGAAAAAAAAAACTTAAAATTTCTCTGAAATGCGTGCCAGTCCATTTTCTTTTATAATTGCCATAAAAAAAAGATTGGGGGAGAGGGGCTGGAAGAAGAGAATGAAAGAAAAACGTATCATATATATCTGAAATGTATGCCAGTCCTATTTTTCTATTGGACTGGCAGTCATACCCGATGAATTTGATAATTTTTTTTTAAACTTAAAACTTAAAAAAAAAAAGGTGAAAGGGAAAGGAAAAGGGAATGAAAAACAAAAACGTTTATCAGATTTATATCGAATGCCCCCCCACCCCCCAGTCCAATTTTTTTTTAATTAGAAAAAAATGGTTGGGGGAGGGTTTAGGGAATTTCGACAATTTTTATTTTTATTTTATTTTATTTCATTTGAACAAGTTTTTTAAATTATCTTCTGGTTCATTTGGTGGCCCTGAAAAGGGCCGGTTTTGCTCCAAAATCTTGCTGTAGCCAAGTCAAGGGGGCTTCTGAAAACACGTCAAGAGTAGAAATTCATAGAGAAGCTGCTAATGGCTGGAAAACGATTGTTTGGCAACTGCTGGTCCACAAACAATTGTTTAAAACATCCAGTCATTCATTTCATCATGATAATGTGTGGATTTCGTCTTGGATCGGAACAAAAGCGTAGCGTTTGGCACGAACCGTTGCTGCTTCCCGCGTGATGCATAATCAAACGCTGCCTTTGTCCGGTCGGAATTTGCCTGCCGCGAATGTAAATTTCATCTGTGGTTATGCCATTGTTTGGCCCGTCCGTGGTGTGCATTCACCCACATTTCATCAAGATATACGAGTCATTTTCTGAGCGTAGTTGTTTAATTTGACGTAAAATACCTTTGACGTTGGGCAACAATTTCAGGTCGTTCAATGTAAAATATACGCATCAACTTTGCCGTACTTCGTTTTCAGTCTCGAAAGCACTACTCGACGCAAAGACTACTTGCTGCCTTTAAACGCTTATTTTTGAGATTAGCTTCGAATAATGCTATCAGTGCAGAATAATTACTACCTGGTAAGATTTCGCCTACAGTAGCTCGAAGAATAGGCAGTTTAAACTCCTCATGTCAGTGACAGGCGAGGGATGCGGTCGCTTCTCACCCTGCGTACAGAACGTTGGCCTATTGCTGCGTACAGAACGTTGGCTATTGCTGCCGTTTCGTCGGCTACTAACGCAGCTTTTCCGCCGTTGACAATCTTTTCACAGTATAAATGGAGACGTTCGTTGCCAATGCGGTTCGTTCTAGAAGATCACAAACACTAGCAGCTTCTCCTTGGCTTGAAGTAATGAAAGACATTCCACACAGTGGAGTCGTCACTTGTGAGCTCCACAATGGCCGCCTTCAATTTCATGTTAATATGTTAACCCTACCTAGATAACCCTTTAACTACTAATAGGCTATTCCATCATTGTATATAGTATTAAGTTGCATCACATGACTTCCTGTTAAAATTGTATTTAAAGAGAATTAAACAGGAAGTTCGCTGTCTTATCAGTTGTAGCCTACACTCTGGTAGTCCGTGTGTTTATTACCATTGGACCCAAGCTGGGCTTAGGTGTGTCCCCTCCTAGGACATCACAGTTAGCGACGAGTCCGGTACCTTTGGTAATCTTTAAAAACTTAAGCTTAAACTGATAGGTCTTCAACCATATCTTTGCTCCATATTTGTGGTAAGTTGCAAATTTTTTCATTTTTGCAATGAAATTAGTGCTCTGTCTTCCTATCAGAGTTTAAACTTTTTCAAACAGTGTTACTTTGTCGTGGTAAAGCTGTGTGGTACGAAATGATAACAGTTAAATTTAGTACCTTAACAGCTAGAACTGAAGTGGGCAATTGGATTTATTATGGTTAATTTTACCTTGGCAGTGTTCTAGAGCGACGCACTGGCGTGTCCGCACAGGCAGTATTATAAACCTGAAGGTTCGAAAAATGCGCTGCTAAATTAACCTTTGTAAATTCGATTGTGCTATTGCCCATATTCGGGCTAGTGTGTGCCGGTGTAAAATTTAACACCGTAGGTTTATGCTTAAATTTAGTGAAATCTGGTCTATGCTGAGGCTTAGGCCAGAAGTGCTGTTTTTGTAAAACGTTGCAGTAATGGTGAACGTAAAAACATTTTTTTAAAGCTTAGTCCCTTTAAATTTAACTTGTAGGCAGTTAATTTACAAAATTAGGTAAGCTACAGTCAAGCTTGATTTATTTCTGTGTTTAAATAAGTGACAGGTAGTCTTGAGTGCTCCAGTTTAATCCTTGCATGTTAAACAGGACTGTAATTAAATTTAATTTGTTAGGCTTATGCCAAAGACAAGTGTCGGTAGCAAACCACCTGTAACTGCTAAAGTTAGTAGTGAAAGTGAAACAGAAAATAATTCAGTAGTGAACGTAAGCGTTAATGAAACTAGTTCTAATTTAAATCGAAATTTTGAATCTAGTGATATTGAAGACGACGTCAACATGGGTTCGTCTAAAACCGCTGGTTTATTTTCGGAATTCGATTGCGAGTCTGACACATGGGAGACATACTCCAGCTGAATTCGTTACTATTTTTTAGCGAAAGAAATACCAGCAACCAAGCAAGTTAATTTTCTAATGGCATCTGTAGGCCATAAAATGTTTGATAGAATTCTGAATATCCTCTCACCTGATTTGCCCGACTCATTAACATTTGACAAGCTCGTTAAAAAAGTTTTAGACGACATTGAGCCAGTGCCCTCCGTGGTATCTGAGCGTGTTAAATTCTTTAGAAGATCGCAAAAATCAGATGAGAGTATCGGGGAATATTTAGCTGCATTAAAGCTAATGACGAAGTATTGTGACTTCGCTAAAATTAGAGATATTAACAACGATATGATTAGGGATCGCCTAATTGGGGGGATCCAAGCAGAAGTCATTCAACGCGAGTTGTTGAAGCAGACTCTGGATTTAAAGGCTACAACATCCTTAGCTTTATCCTTAGAATCTGCTGAAACAGACCAAAGCGTTTTGAGAAGCCATTCTAGAACTGTTAATTACGTAGCTAAAAAATTGAGCAAAACACCAAATAGGCCTAAATCCACTAAGGATTTCATTTGCTATTGTTGCGGCAAAAACGGCCACGTGAAAATACATTGTAAATATCGCGACTATACCTGTGGCCGATGCCACACTGTCGGCCATTTAAAAGCCGTGTGCCGAAAAGCTAGTCATTCGAATAGAACTTCAAAATCAATCGACCACCCTAAAGAAAGTTCTAGCACAAATTTTAAGGCTAGGCCGAAGTCAAAACAAAAGTATAGCTATAAAAAACGCGTTAACAAACTCGAACGCGATATCGAAAGTGATAGTGAAGAAGCCCAGGATGTTGAAGCCGAAAATTCAGAGTCTTGTTCCGGGTCTGATACCGATTCAGACAATGACTATCTTGTACTGAAAAATAATACTCTTGGACCGAGTCAGGCTGCGGACCAGATTTCAATTCCCCTACAAACCAATAAGATAATAGTAGTAGTTAATTCTATGAAAATCTATAAATGGAAAATGCCAGTCTGTCTAAATGGTGTCAAGTTAGAAATGGAACTCGATTCCGGGGCAGACGCATCCATTATTCCTGTTGAGTGGCACCAAAAATATTTTGCGGACTGTCCTTTAAAACTCGGTCCGTACTCGATACACTCATACACTGACGGAATTGAGAACACGATCTACACTGTAAGTCTAAAGGTTGAAGTCAAAGGTCAAATTGAACACTTGGATGCATTAGTTTCCAAATTGTATAAACCTGCATTAATGGGAAAGGATTGGCTTTCTATTTTTCGGGTTTACTGCCACCCATTTTACGACCTGCAAACTAAAGTTAAACCTAAGAAAAATGTAAAGAAAATTTAAACTAGCATTACACCAGTTGACACTTCCGAAATAGTGAAGGGTTTCCCTGAGCTATTTTCTGAAGGCATGGGTAAATTTAAGAACTTTAAAGCTAAGATTCATTTAAAACCTGATGCAAAGCCTGTGTATTGTCGTGTAAGACCAGTTCCGTTAGCACTCAAAGTAAAGGTTAACCAAGAAATTCGAAGATTGGTTGGCCTTGGAATTCTAGAGCCTATGGAAACTTCTCAGTGGTCTATGCCATTCGTCATAGTTCACAAACCGGATGGCCAAATCTGGGTGATAGGTGATTATAAGACCATCGTGAGCCCTCAACTCGAAGTCGACCACTATCCAGTTCCCACGGCCGCAGAATTATTCAATGAATTAGCAGGCAGTGACACTTTTTCCCTTAACGATCTTAAGGATGCATTTCTGCAAACTCGACAAAGAGTCACAAGAAGTTTTGACAATAAA
>JAHWFP010250648.1:0-12962 GCA_023313725.1 Lithobius niger
GTGATAACACCACCTCTCCCTCGGTAATGTCATAGATCAGAACGTTAGCTAGATATACCGTCTCACTTCTTCCCGTCCTACACGGACCTCTAGCGGTGGTTGCGGCTACTAATATCTCTGCTAATGTTTTTGAAGCACGAAGCAGCAGAAGATAAAGCATTAGCAGAGGTATTAGTAGCCGCAACTACCGCTAGAGCTCCGCGTAGAACGGGAAGAAGTGAGACGGTATATCTATATAACTTTTTAATCTATGGTAATGCCCCGCTTCCTCGATAACACCCTCTCTTCGTCTACCTTCTACCATGGTAGTAAGCGGGATATACTCGTTATGTGATGGGGCAGTTTCATATTTCCATTGTACGCCGAGCTATTTTTGTATGGCTTATTACCCGCTTTCCGAGTACTGAGATTAACAATGTCGAGGCCCCGCAGGGGCTGAGCCATTGTTGAGCTCAGTACGAGGAAAGCGGGTAATAACCTATTTACCACCCAGTCGCGTAACAATTGATAAGCGCATTCACCGTAATTGTTATTCCAACATCGTCGTTGTTCGCTGAAGGGGAAAATCGGCATTAGGATTCGTTTTTTTGTGCAAACATTGTTGCACGCACAGTCGCATTGTCAAGCTTTCTGAGCAAAAGACGTCAGCACGATTCGTTCTTTGTTGTCCATGTGCTGGCCCTTTGTCGATCTCAGTACTCCAGGCCTGGGATGTAATCCCAGTCTTCCGGGGCTCAGATGAAGGTATCAAGCTTGTTGCATTGTTACAACCATTGTTGTATCGTACTGAGATCGTCTAAACTGAGGCCTTGCAGTGCTGGAAACACCGGTTCTCGTCAGATCCCCGAAGTTAAGCAGCATTGGGCTGGATTGATACTTGGGTGGGTGACCGCCTGGGAATCTGGCTGTTGCAGACATAGGGCCTTAGGGCTTCGGGCAGATGACCAGGAGTGGTTAACGCTCGTTAAACCCTTTAAACCCTTTTTCGTCTAAACTGAGTGATAAAGAATCGATCAAGAATATGGCACCAAAACAAGTAAAGCAAGCTCCACGGTGCTATTTGGCTGTAACGTCCTTTCAATATCTGGAGCAAGCGCGATCTTCATTAATTCTTAAGCAGGCGTGATATCTGCAGCAGGCTGTGATATCCGGAGCAGGCGTAGTATCCGGATATTACTCCTCCTCCTGCATCACATTCCTAAACCATTGTTGCAATCCCGTCATGTTCTATTGTTAATGGAAGACTAAGATCGCAAAATTGGTTGAATACTTCTGGTAGTTCACGTTCCTGTTGGTTAAGGAGTGTAAGATCGGGACGATATCAATTTTGCGACCTTCAGGTATTGGCCTCATTAATTTTACCATTTATTTAGATGTTGTTAGTGTCAAATGCAAGGAAAAGAACGCCGTGCAATGTTTTGTCTGTTGAAAGAGTAAATTAAGTAATAGTTATTGGTTAAAACTTAAAAACTATTGGTTATCGATTTTTAAACCACGGCTGCGATGCCCCCGAGACGATTTGCATGCCTCGTGGCCAAATCATCGCAGCCGTCGTTTAAAAATCGATAACCAATAGTTTCTTAATAAATAACTTATTTATATCACGGTTGGGACGTCAAGCTAACTCGTATTTAATTAAAACGTGTTTGTGTTTTGTGCAAATATCTCGAAATGACTGAAGGTTATTCCATTTTAGTTTACTGAGGGTGGAGTGGTTGGTAGACCGACGAGTCGTTTGCGTCCGTTTGTGGGGAAGTGGGCAGGAAGGATAGGCAGCGTCGTTTCGCCGTATTTCACGCTAGCCAGGTCGCTTGTGTTTTCGAAGCTTTTCGGAGTGATAGAACTTCAATAAAAGGCTGCAGGTATAGAATGACATTCTGGGAAGGTATGTAATTCATTTTGAGTGTTTGTAGTTTGAGAATTGTTTAAAAATTACGGTAATAGGGTATCGGTATGAATGAAGGTCAATGCATTTTAGTTTGTGGAGGGAGGGGGGGGGGGAGTTAACACAGCGTGAATGGCTTAGATATTGGCCAGACCTATAAAAGTTTGCAGGGATGGGATTTCATTCCTTTTAAGTAATTAAGTTTTGTACGTTTTTATTGCGTTACGTTTTTTTTTCACGATGTATTTGGGGGGGGGGGGGAGATGAGGCTTAATGGCGCGTCGACAGCTTGGTCATTACCGCCAACCTCAGTCACAGTGCAGTGGTCCGGGTTGGTTGGTATGTATTTGGTTGTTGGTGTGTGCGTTCCCGGTCGCGCGATCTGGAAGTGTCAAAAGTGTGGGTTATCGGCAAAAGTGACTTGATGACCCACACTTTTTGTGATGACGCACACTTCCGTTGTTGGTTAACGGGATTTAACCAACGGAAATTTAGCATGGCGTCGATAGCGTGACGTCACAGCCGTGATATAAATAAATATACACAAACCGCAAAGACAAAGGGGAAGAAGAAAACACGCCACGTGAGCTAGCGAAGCGAGCGAGGTCGAACAGCCAACTGAATATGGAATTTGTGTTTGAGTGTCTGCTTGGCTGTTTGGGAAACGGTTTGATGTATCTGATTTGATTGAAATTTCGTGAGAAGCAAGCTGTAGTAAGTCGAAATTCTGTGTCATTTACTTTCGGAGATATTCTGGTTTTCCGTTGGATACCTAAGCTGATTTTTAGCTGCGACGGTAAGGGAACCCAATGTATAAGCCTAGTGACCCCGAGCATTACATGCACATCGCAAAGCCATTTGCCATAATGCACACTCTAAAGACGCCGTGTATTCATAGTTCACATCACTGTGTGCCAGCACATCCGCCACGTTGGCAGTACACATTTTGTTCACTCTCTGACTCAACAAAGCTCACAAAATGTGTACTGACAATGCACAATTCGTGTGGAGGCTGAGCTGGTACACATTGATGTGCAATACGTCTTAACTGTGCCATAAAATTCTGTTAGGGTGAAAAATATAGAACAAAATAATTATAAATGGTAAACAAAAATAAATAATAAAAATAAACACTGTAAATTTCATGAATCCGTGTGTTTGCAAGGAGACAATGTAGTACTAATATGAAAAAAGGTGACTGCTGTCCTCAAAATGGACCGAAACTCAAAAAGAAAAAAAAAAGAAATGGACCAGAAAACTAGATTGGTATTTCCATCTCATAATTGCTAAGAAAAAAAAATGGATTTCATCAATTTGGACCAAAAGTATCTGATATCTACCCCAAAACAAAACTTGTTAAGGATTCCCGCCAAGCTTTTCGGCCGTGTGAAGTCGCGATATCAAACGCAAAGCTCTTTCGTCATGCTAATCCCACCACCTAAGACGTCAAATTGAATTAATTGAAAATTGCGCAGTAAGCAATTATCATACATTTCATTTAACCTTCGAACTGTTACTCGGTGGGGATTATTAGCTTGATGAAAGAGCTTCGCGTTTGATATCACGACTTCGCACGGCCGAATAGCGGGAATCCTTAACAAGTTTTTGTTTTGGGGTAGTCGTTTCTGCAGCAAATCTAGTGCTTGTTGACAGAGCTGTCCAGAAGCACTCGTGAAAAGATTGGCGTTGGATTCCTTCACGTCAGCGTAAACTATCCATCGCAGTACTTCGAACTTTAAATTGCTGGAGAAGAAGTTTGGGCTTTCGTTCCGCCCTTTTGCTAGCCTGTTCCTGGTCCTTAAACTTTTTGAAATTCTAATTTTCTTGTGTCTATTCAGTTTGATTTATGTGTTGATCTTGACATAGACGTCTTCAACACACTGTTCGTTTGACTAACTTATATTAGGGATGGGTCGATTTCATTTTTTTGACTTCGGTTCCAGTTTCAGTTTTCACCACCACAAAACCGCGGTTCGGTTTCGGTATGGGTTTTTGCCACCATCCACCCCAAGCAGCTATTTCTATTTTTTTTCTTCTTGTAACAGTAGTAATACTGGCTTCTAACTGACTCCTGTTTTCACTTTTAGCCGCGTGATAGACCATGGGCCTAGCTGTGGCACCATTTTTCTATTTTCTTTTTCATGACTAGGAGCTTTCTTGTCATTTATACATAGAAAATAATAATTATTTTTAAAAAATAAGGAAAATAAATCAATTTTTGATTTTTCGAACATCGCACGAAAAACCGACACAAAATCCGAATCGGTTTCGGTTTTCAGTAAAAACCGAAAATTCAGCTTCTGTTTCGGTTATTGACTCATCTCTAACTTATATGCCCTTGAAAACGGGGTGCTGCATAACCCCGAAACGAAGCGCACTGTTGATTCATGTGCACTATTTTAGGCTAACTTTCGTTAAGCGTATTATAGTATGGAGGTGTTTCTAAACTAGAGGGAAGAGAAAAATAACTGTTTCTTACTCGAGACGACTGATCCAAATTCCTCCCACTTGACGTAGGCGTGACATCATGGAGCTGACATTTTGCTGAGCCAAGTGGGACAGGTTTTTTTTTCTCGCTCACTTCTTCATCACTTGCTGATCCAACATGGCTGCCAACAACGAGAGTCGATGAAATAGTTGCGTTAGGGAAGTGAAATATTGAAAATGCCTGTATTTAGAAACAAAATCCAGTGAAATAGAGATTAATAAGCATCTTTATGTTGTCACTAACATGACTATCGCTGAAAATAGATGTGGCAGCGATTATTGCTAATTTTTCTACTCTTGAGAACGTTGGGTGAGACAGCGCCGTTTCTAAACCGAATGCTGACTGAGACATCGCTGTTTCTAAACTGATACAGGTTCTGATGACGTTGTCGGGCGTGGCTTAGAATAATCCGTCTCATTCTTCCCTCAAGTTTAGAAGCACACCCCATCCGTCACTCGGCGGAGTAACCTTTCTTCAGAACTCAGTGATATGGCCTAGTTAAGAAAATGCGGTACATATTTTGTTCGGAAGGCAAGTTCCTTCAGACTCAACCGCAATTCTTTTTTGTTTGTCCATCTTTTTTAAAAATTCTGCTTCTTCCAATTCTCCGTTGTACTCAATTCGTTTATTGCGACTTTGGTATGGGGAAGAGACGGAAAAGCTGTAGTTGGGGAGAAGGGGGGAAGACGGTTTACAGGGGACGGTTTGTGAAAGGGGCTGTAATTGAGGATCATGGGCTCGTTTTCAGCTGGCCATCCAGAAAACGTTGTTGGTTCTCTTTGAAATATTCAGCGTTCGCTTGGCCAGCTAAGATGGGCAGGAGGAAAGGGGAAGGGAGAAAATGGGCAGGGAGGGGGGGAATGGGGGCGTAACGAGGGTACCCTGTAAGGGGGAGGGAGGGGGCCTCAAAGGAACCAACTTTTACGGGCGAAACTGGACTTTACGATCCTCGCTCTCCACCGAACTTGGACGGTAATGTGGTCAGTAGTCCGTACGGGATGATGTTCGTTGCCAGCCGTCTCGGACTCTATAGGGCTCCACGGGAATCTGGCAGGCAGATAGGGTGGAAATAACAGATGTTAGGGTTGAATTTTTTTTCCCGTCTTTGTTTTGGGTCTCTACTTTGTGCGTTGACGGGTTGCTGACGTCACACAAGAAGCGTGTGAATCTGTAAATATGTTAGGTAGTGAATGGGGGAGGGGGTTGGATTGAGGCTTAATGGTGCGTTGACAGCAAGGTCATTAGCGACAACCTCAGTCACAGTGCAGTGGTCCGGGATGCCTGCGGCACATGTTACGGACGGAGATGTTAACGAACCTCCAAATCTAGATAAGACAAGATAAAGAAGAAGATGGTGTAGAGAAAAAGTTCAAATATCCCCTCCCCCCTCAAAAGAACCCGAGGAAGCCCCTCCACGTATCAAGGCGGCCCTTAAAGCACGACAGGTTGGGTGCTGCGCCAACAGAAACCAGCAGAGAATTCCATAGGTTAACCACACGCCCACAGAAAAAGCGTTGTCGAATATTGAGCCGGGGTGATTTCCCCCTCAATTTGAGATGATGTATACACGAGTACTGTTAGGTATAAGAAGAAAAAAATTGGAATAATCAATATTGAGAAGACCATGAAGAAGCTGGTAGGTAAGAATGGCGTCTCTTCTATCAAATCTTTCTTGTATAGAAGGCAGATGAAGGCGCTGAAGACGATCGGAGTCAAGTAAGTTTACGGACAGCTGGACATCATTGCTGGCGAGTCTACGCTGGCACTTTTCAAGTTTGTCAAGGTAGGAGGAATAAGCGACAAACTCTGAACAGTAGTCAAGGATAGGGCGTATGAAAGTTTTAAAAAGTTTTAAAGTTTTTAAAAGTATGGGTAACTTGTGCACGAAATGTCTTTAAAAAAACGAATTCTAACTTACGCGAATAAATTACGGGACAGAAGGCCAAGCAGGCTCGATGCGAGAAAATGTTGTGAAGCTTTTGGAATAGTAGTGATTCTGTAATTGTAATTTTATCTCGTCATTGAAAGTTGAGTTTCTCGTCTCCCAACTCCAGGAACGGGAATGTGAACGGGAACGGGAACGTGAAGAATTCAACAACAGTTAAAAACCTTTTAATGTAGTATACTGCCGGCCTAGGAAGGACCAGGATAGCCCAATTCTTCTGGAGAGCCCAACTCGTACGGTGGGGATATCCAGGTGAAGTCTAAACTAGCCCCATACTAGCTTAACCCTGGATCTAACTAACCCTCGACCTGGGAGTTAGTGGACTGGAGAAAAAAGTTGGTGATATCCATGTAGACTAAGTTGGGGTTTTGTTAGCTCTTTACTCCTTAGACCTCGACCTTCAGGCTAAATTAGCCCTGTTAATGTGTTGTTAAAACTCGGGAATAACGCTAATACTAGATGGATATCCCCGCTTTTTACAGCTCGGGGCTAACTACTCAGTATTAAGTTAGTCCTCGACCGTCAGGCTAAATATTGCTTAGCCCTCAACTTATTTCGTGATGGACATCACCATTTTTCCTTATTACCGAGTTTAGCCAAAAGGTTAACGTTAACCCTCAACTGGATATCCCCACCGTTAGGGAGGCGATGCAGCCTCTGCTTTCAGGTGAAACCTAACCACGCGAGCGAGGGGAGGCGAATGCTATGTTCCTGTTGTATTTCTTGCAGTAAAATTAATAACGTTTGAAACTTAGTTAAGGAAGAATGCTAAGAAAGAAAGGGTCGAAACGTGCCGAAGGCTTATCTTTTGAGTATGCACGGAGTTAAACAAGTTTCTGGAAAAAGCAACACACAACGGATGGTTATTGAGTTCATGACAATTTTTGTACTAGGCGCATTATTGAGTTTTAAATACCACAGCTACTCGGCCGAGCGAGTAATGCTTAAATATTACACTCGTTTATTTTCCGTATGCACAGGACAGAAACCTGTTCCCAATGTTGGTTCCATTGTATTTCTTCGTTATTACTAAATTTATATTAACAGCCAATTTCCTTTCTTTAACAGAAATAGTGTTTTTTTTTTTGTATAGGCTAGTTCGTAATTATTTTCTGCATTCTTTATACTAAAAGAACTTTCACTATTAGGCCTACCCAACCACTCACGTCCCCCCCCCCCCCCCACTTCCTCCCAACAAAGGTACGATGTTATCACGACTGGAAAATCCCACCAATCGTGCTTCCCCACAACACTCAAAACTAGGACCAACGTAAATCAAGAAATTTAAGCACTGTGGGCAAACCGAATTCAGTTTAATCCGTTGTTGATAGTGACAACGGATTAAACTGAACGAATTAAACGGGCTTGCCGTTCAAGTTTGGGTGGGGGGGGGGGGATTGAGGCTTTATGGCGCGGCAACAGCTAAGTCATCAGTATCAACATCACTCACAGTGAAGTGGTCCGCGTTGCCACTGCGCCACACATTACAGAGATATTAGGCAAACCTAAAATCTAGATCTCATCATACATCTGTATATACGTCCGCAAAAACTTAAAAAATCCCGGACAGGAGGACAGATTCACCGCCCAATTAACGCGCTAAGTCTCGTGGAAGGTGGAAGCGTCCACGAACACCATCAAGATGGTGACATTTCATACGCATGGTGAACCGTAAGTGGCCGGTGCCAATAATGGCGTTCAGGAGAGAATGCCCCCCTCCCCCAAAAGAACCAATGTGTTAGGTTGGTGCGACTAATACGTAAACGGGCCAAAACCACCTCTTCTCGGCGACTGCGGTGGCAAGATGAGTGCCTAACATAGACAGTGCCTTTT
Organism: Lithobius niger; assembly: GCA_023313725.1. Taxonomy (NCBI): domain Eukaryota; kingdom Metazoa; phylum Arthropoda; class Chilopoda; order Lithobiomorpha; family Lithobiidae; genus Lithobius; species Lithobius niger. The sequence goes on from JAHWFP010250648.1 coordinate 8,152, forward strand.
ACAGCCCGCAACCGTCTTATTTGTCCAACAAGGCTTGCCAAGCAGCATGCAACCACAGACGAAGAGATGGAAAGGCGTCCGAGGGAACAAGGCTAAGATCCCTTTCGAGAAGATCAAAAAGGGGATTCATTCTCAGCTATATGGCAATATGGCTCGGGATCCAGACGAAAATCAGTCGTCGGCTGGCCAAGCAAGCGGGAAGGTTGTGGAGGTTGTGTGGTTGTGGAGGTTAAACAAGAAAAAATTTCCCTCCTGACGCCGAAAACCATAAGCTCATTCAACACAGGACATATTTAATTTTCGACTGAAATTTTCCCATCTAGGTCATAATAAAAATGTTAAAAAACACAAAATGTAAAAGACCAACATCAATTCATTAAGGGGCCGCCATCTTGTTGAACAACGAATAATTGATGTTGGGCTTTTAAATTTTGTGTTTTTTAGCAATTTTATTGTGACCAGGACGCAAAAATTTCCGTCGAAAATTAAATTTATATGTCCTGTTTTGAATGAACTTGTAGGTTCCTCGCTGTTAGGAGTGACAATTTTCCTTGTTATGGATCCATTCAATAGCCATCTCGATAGCCAAAAGCTGTGCCGAAAACACAGAATAGCCTCGTGGAAGGCGATGGGAAACAGTCACCACAATATTTGTTTTATCTGTAGATGTTGAGCGACATTACCACTCCTAATTTTACAGGCTGTGGGGTGTCTGCATAAATTTTGCATATGCCAGCCGATGCCTGCCGTCTAGTTTCGTTTTCAAAATTAATTGAAAAGTACTAAATTACTAAATAGTATTACATATACGCTAGATAAATTTTTTCACCCGTAATTCTAATTTTACACAATACGTTGGTGAAATAAAGTTGTTTTTTAAAATTCTTATTTGCAAATTCAGCTTGTTCACAACAAATAACGCTATGACAAAGACATATTCCAGGCGTTAAAAAAATAAATCAATTAAGGCTGCAGTTTCCCATCCCCTTCGTTCTTTTTTTTATCAGGCTTTTACACTTTTTAAATCTACGAACAGTGACCTCATTTTCCATAAATTTAGCAGTAAATTACGGGGAAAGGGGATCGTACTGGACTGAGGGTATACGTGAGGTTGATTACTTTAAATTTATTTACTCTTTTTAGGTGTATTAACAAACGATAAAGTACCCACACGAAATTTTGGACAAATTGTACATTAAAAAGATAACACCATTATTTCATGCAGCCAGTTTTTGTTTAAGCTTTTTCTATATGTATAAAGATTATTTATAACAATCAACTTTAAAATAAGACATAAAAAGATCCTTCCCCTCCCTCCATGCACGCTAGTCTTATATGCAATTCAGCGTTATTGTAAGGCTAAACAAACGCTGACTTAATTCCGTCTCCCGCCCCCCCCCCCCGCCAAATGTAATAATATAGAAAGAGGATATTTTCTAAATAGCCTCTCACCAGTACCCTACCTACCTTCACCCTAGTTGAAAACTGGCAGGCCACCAACTCTACACTGTAAAAATAGACGTTGTGATTCACAACACCTATTTGTCTCCTTTTTTACAACACGTTGTGGTCACAACATGTAGTGGGTTACAACACCTACATCTATCTATCTTTGTTTTGTTATTTTGAATAGTCGGTGGGAAGAGTTAGAGTCGATTGGTCACCACACAAGCCCACGGGGCAAATGAGGATCAAGAGTCAAGAAGCCCTATGTATTGGCCAAACACACGGAATAAATGGAGATTTCAATGCACAGAAATTCTTGTTAAACCACCACTTTCAGACGCAACTGTACATTTGTTGTGGTTTTAGAATTGCTTGGGTACTTTTTATTAATTCGTCCCTAACGTCAAAACAGTTTTATATGAATTAAGAGGAAGGCAAACATTTACTGAAATTGATGGTTTAACCAATATCAGTAACTTAACCAAAGAGTTGCTGCACATTAGGCATCCTTGACGTATTTTGTTAAGCCGAACGTTTAACGTTCGTGACGTCATTCAGTGCCTTGCTAGGTGTTTTAGGCGTTGTGGTTTACAACACCTATAGACGTTTTGGTTTACAACACCAATAGACGCTGTGGTTTACAACACTTACAGACGTTGTGGTTTAAAATACCTATAGAAGTTGTGGTTTACTATAGACGTTGTGGTTTACAACACCAACAGATGCTGTGGTTTACAACACTTACAGACGTTGTGGTTTAAAACACCTATAGACGTTGTGGTTTACAACACTTATAGACATTGTGGTTTACTATACCAACAGATGCTGTGGTTTACAACGCTTACAGACGTTGTGGTTTACAATACCTATTCTGTAGACGTTTAAACACGCAACATCTACAAATGTTCGTCCTTGGAAGACCGATTTTAGACGCTGCGTTTGTAGACGTTGTGCTTTACAATGCCTATATAACACCTCATTATAAGACCCAGAGCGTCCTTATAACGAGTTTAAGGATTATGTAGGTGTTGTAACTCACAACGCCACTTTTGCAGTGTATACGTCACTTACTCTCCATGTATTATAACTGATGGCTTCACATAGTTAGAAATCGTTCGAGGTTAGTAGTTTTGGATTTCGTTATACTAAACCTTCGAAATCCCCAGTGTTTTGACCTTCTAACCTGCACTCATCCACACTTGCACTTTAATTTCGTCGGATCATAACTGAACGAATGTATCTAGTGTTGTGAGGAGATCTGGCTGACACGATTTGCTCGAGGGCCCTTTTTTTGACACAACGAAATTAATTCGACGTGAGACAAGTCGAATTAAAATGCGGACCGAAAGCCGAGTTTTACGGAACTCCAGAGCCAACTGTTTTTTCCCCTTCTGCACAAATCCGTTAAACGAAACTCGTTGGTGTAATACTTGATGTCTACTTATACTTCAGTAACACTGGCCCGTTAATGCAGAGGGTGGAAACTTGTTTTAAAGTTGATTGTTAAAAATAATCTTTATACATATACTATAGAAAAATTAAGCAGCAAAGAGTTTAAACAAAAGCTGGCTTCATGAAATTGTGGTGTTATACTTTTAATGAACAATTTGTCCCAAATTTCGTGTAGGTATATATTTTTTATCGTTTGTTAACACACCTAAAAAGAGTAAATAAATCTAAAGTAATCAACATCACGTTCCCTCAGCGCACTACGATCCCCTTCCCTCTAATTTACTGCTAAATTTATGGAAAATAAGGTCACTGTTCGTAGATTCAAAAAGTGTAAAAGCCTGATAAAAAAAAAAGAACGAAGGGGATGGGAAACTGAAACCTCAATTGAGTTATTTTTTTAACGCCTGGAATATGTCTTTGTCATAGCGTTATTTGTTGTGAACAAGCTGAATTTGCAAATAAGAATTAAAAAAAAAACAACTATATTTCCCCATCGTATTGCGTAAAATTAGAATTACGGGTGAAAAATAATGAGTTAGCTGTCGACGCGCCATTAATCCTCATCCTCCCCCCATGAATGCAGAGTTTACAGAGTTTAATGAGGAGATGTGGCTGACTCGATTCTCGCTGTAGCAAATGCTTTGGTGAAATCAGTAGCCATTTTGATTTTACTATCCTTATTAGAGAAGTACGCCAAAAACTAGACTTATGCATACAGTAACCCCCCTCGATCACTAACATTCCAAGCATCGTGCACCACTATCGATTGTGGTTGCGTCAAAAGTAAACCTGATGTAGTTACTACGGCACACATGTTTGTCATTAGCTCGATAGTAAGGGTTGGTTCCACGGAAAGTTGCCAGAGGGCATAAGGGGCCGCTCCCCACTCCTAGACAAATAGAACTGAAAAAAATTGCTAGTATTGTCACTGAAGCACAGGCAAATTTCGACGAAAACACGCAAAAAATAAAAAAATTCGTCCTGCGGCCCCTTTGCACGTTTTCAACTTTCGTTCGCGACCGTCCTGGGTTGCGTCACTGACAATTCAATTCGTTGATCATTGAAATTTCAAGTAAAAGGTCAATGGTCAACGAATTTTCACTGATAAATCCAGGAAAATCGCGAACGAAACTTGAAATATGCAAAGGCTTTACAAGGCGATTTTTCTATATTTTATACGTTTTCGTCGAAATTTGCCTGTTAAAATCTTTTAGAATAATTTTATGGTTTTATTAAATAAATTTCTTGAAGCTTTATTTCATGTGAAGCAAAGTAATGCTCGTATAAATGAACCAGTTCAATTTTGAACCTTACTAGACGTTTAGCAGAAGAAAGAAGGTAAGGGGCACATTTAAGTTTTCGTTCGACCCCGGAAGCTTCCAATTATCGCAGGGGGGGGGGGGGGGGGGGCGACCAAACCCCAAAAAGTTGCCAAAGTCGGGGAGGGCGGCGGTAATAGGGGGAGGGGGGAGGGGGTTTGAGGCTTAATGCACAGTGCAATGGTCCAGGTTGCCAGTGTGCCACACATTACAGAGGTTAAACAAACCCCAAATCTGGATCTTATCATACATCTGTACCTCCTGCAAAAATTTAAAAAACCCGGATAGGAGGGCAGACTTATCTCCCAATTAATACGCTATGTGTCGTGGAACATGGAAACGGCGACGAACGCCATCAAAATGGTGACAACCAACGACTAAGTGAAGAACCACAAGTGGCTGTCGACACCAATGGAATTCAGAAGGATAATACCCCTCAAAAGGAAGCAATGAGCAAATTTGGTGTGACCAATATGCAAAGGGACTAACACCACCACTTCCCGCGGCGACAAGCCGAGTGTCATACCTGGACAATGCCTTTAATAGCCGGCAACTTATTCAGGGGTGGTGCCACGGGGGGGGGGGGGGGGGGGG
>JAHWFP010250648.1:13062-46820 GCA_023313725.1 Lithobius niger
TGCCCCCCCCCCCCCCCCCCTGTCGGGGAGTAACCGAGATTGTCGTCGGGGAACACCCGGAAGACTGCATAAAATTCGTAAAAATTTGGGGGAAAACACTCAAATAGAGTTTGCCGTCTTGTTTGCCAGTAGGCCTACTGTTGCTACCTCCAAAACAATTTAAGAGCTATCTTAGTTAATGCAGAAACGTCAACTAAATATGTACAAAGCAAAAACTTGTTAAAGATTCTGGCTACGTTTTTGTCGTTTGAATTCGTGATACCCGGCAATGAGCTGAGTGAAAATGGTGTACAAGTAAGAGGCTAAACTGAAAATTGATTTGCTGTGTTAGACCGTCAACGCCATCATTTAACAGGCATCTTAGTTATGAGACACGTTTGGGATGCCAACGCCTTACCACCAGTTATCACTAAAAGGGGAAGGCCCGGTTTAAAAAACCCAACGCACAACGCAAAGTTTGTGAGGGGTCACACAGACCCCAAACAAACGGAACAATAGCAGCCCAGTTGTTAAACAGTCCCGGCCTCCCAACCAACAGGACGCCAACTCAAAATCAGCGTGTAACCAATATACAGAACTTAAAAAATTCACTGTGCTCACAAATGGCCGTGTACCTTTGAGGACCAACTGTGTGTTCTTGATATGGTTATAGCAGAAACGTTAGCGAAATATGTACAGAACAAAACTTGTTAAATTTTCTTTCCGAAAAAACATCCGAAATTTGCTTAACAATGTGGTGCAAACTTACCTCGGGGAGCCGAAAATAGGCCCTCAAATAGCATAAAATACTTCAGCTTCCGGGAACCCCTGACCCCGTTGGGGGACCTTACAGCACTCCCCCAGACCCCCTAGCTAGTTTCGCCGGGCTACTGCTATGCAGTACAGCGAATTTGAACAAAAAATGTTCATTTACTTTGCCCCCGCGGGGGGGGGGGGGGACGCAGCGCCTCCCGATATGGCTCATTGCCCCCCTATCCCTATCATTGCCCCCCTAGCGCCACTACTGAACTTATTATTGCCGTCTTCCTTGGCCCACAAATTTTGCCAAGCAGCGAGCAATCTCAGACGTGTACCTGGAAAGACGTCTGATGGAACAAGGCACAGATCTCTATCGAGAGGACCAGAAATGGCCCCTTCAGCTGCAGCATAAGCGCTCATACACTACCCTGGCCAGCACTGAGTAGCAGGGACTTTCCCAGAGTCTCCTTTCCAGTTGCAGACCAGAGCTGCCAAAGAGCTAGACCACCTCTCTAACTCTTCGATCACCAGCGAGATCTTTAAACTTAAAAGCCTGATTTCACTTTTGCACACTCGTGGGTCGACTGACTAGCGCTATCTACCAAACTTTACTGTTGCATAATCGGCGTACCAAACGCTGACTGAGAAAAGCACTACATCTCAACCAACGAAAACAGTTGTCGCAACACCAATCCTGACATAACAGCTTTGGCTAAACCTCAAACTCTTCCTCCTATCATCCACACCGGCTCTCCAGTGCTCTTCCTCCCCCCAACACCAACCCCCCACCTTACTGTTTCCTCGACTTTCGCCACAAACCAGCCCGGGCCTCAAAGGATACGAGGCAACCAAGCAAGTCGGCGAATGTGGCGGCGCCAATGTCTCATTACTTATTAAGTCGGTCCTACAGCAGAAACACTCGTAAAACTCTGCCTCAAATGCTCGTTATGGTGGATCCCTCAATTTGTGGGGCAACACAAAGTAGCCACCTCGGCAACCATCTCCTCCCCGGCCATCCCACAACCCCCAACCACCACACCCTCCTCACCGACAGTTCAATTTTCAAATTGGTGGCCAGCCCGAACGTAATGCAAGGCGGTCAATTTTTAAAACTTGTATTAACGCCGAGGCTTTTAAAGCGAGCCATTCCAATGCGATTCGAAACCATCGGTCCACTGCCCGTCCACCCAACGGCACCAGAGGGAGCCCGTATCGCGGGGAAGTGGGCACACGAATTTCCCGTTTCGTTCCGTTCCTTCTCTTCTGTTTCCTTTCCCCCCCACAAACTTGTGGTCACGTGACCCAACCGCAGGGATATTATCCTACCTCGATGGGCATTTGGTGGATGTGGTGACGTCATGAGTGAATATGGACACTCTCTAGAGCTGTGGTTCCCAACCTTTTCTTAGTTTTCTACAGTATACCTCCCCATTGGAACTAGCAAGCAATGGTGGCCCCCCACCTCCCCACCCATCCAAAAAAAATAGCTGTGCAATTTCTTTTTCACTGCGATCTGGTGAGAACAAAAATGTCTATAGAGTTTTGGCTTAAATGGCTGTCGATTGCACAAAAACACTGTAGATATTTAAAAATGAAAATTTCGCCTTCCTCACACAGTCTAAATTCTTTGGTGATGCATATAGTTAAAAATAAAAAAATAAAATCGTCACTGATCTTTAGGGTGCGTTTAAGCAAACGACTCCCCTTTGCATTCTCGCAGCTAGAAGCTAGAAATCATCTGGAATTCCAAAATGGCGGCGGTTTTAGCTCTGCCGTCTCGCAACGAAAACAGTCAATAATGTGGTTCAGAAGTGACCGGGAAATTGTTCCGTCAGGAGGAATTCTTTGTCTTATTGTCACTGATTATAAGATTGTAAGCAATTACTCAAACGATGTCGGATTTAGCTAATCCAGCGTTGTTACCATGGCAACGACCTCTCCATCACGATTTAATTCTAGCTGCGAGAATGCAAATGCGATTCGTTGCTTAAATGCGCCCTTATATTACGGCGTCGACAGCGGCTCGCCCCCCCCCCCCCCTCCAATCCTCCCTGCAGTTGCTCCGCCCCTCACCGGATGGGGAACGTGGCCCCAGAGGAGAGCCTTGTTCTTGCTTCCCTCAATGTGCCTTGAATGGTAAAGCTGTGGACTAGCAGTATGACGTCATAGGTCTATCATGATCATTCGTTGTCCTTTATATAGGTGAACAAGGCCAATAAACATATGGTGAAAACTAACTTGTTTTTGGAGGTACTTGCGGGGTTTCATGTCTGTGAGTGGCACACCTGCGAATTTATCAACCAGACCTGCAAAGTAATAATATTTATTGTCATACGTCGGGTATATTGGCTTCGTTTGCAGTAACATCAGCTTTTAGTTTTTGACGTAAGCACGGGTCCCATCCCTGCTTCCTCCCCCCCCCCCCCCCACCCCCCGGGTATGAGAAACTCCCCCCCTCCCAACCTCAGCAGAGTTATACTGTTCGGTTTGCGACGAGGGACAATCGTCTAACTGGAAAATCGCATAATTGGAAGAACGTATAACGGAAAACAGTATAACGGAATATCATCTAACAGGAAATTCGTATAATGGAAAAGAATCTAACTGGAAATTCGTATAATGGAAAATCGTCTAATATCCTTAAGTTAGACGTTTATCCATTATACAATTATCCTTTATACGATATTTCGTTTAGATGCTTTTCCAGATTTTTTTAAGGCAGATTTTAGACAATTATCCCATTACACAATTTTCCAGTTAGACGTTCGTCCGACGTCCCGTTCGGTTTCAGGTTGCGAGTGAGATGGGGTGAGATAACGAAATGGGAAAGCTGAAAAAATTGATAGAAAGAGGGATAAAATGTCCATGCGAGTAGCTGGACTTCAAGATATGAGTACAAAATGTTTTGAATTTGCCTACTACATGCGCTATGGGGGGTCTTCATCAAAAACTTTATAAAACAGAACGGAAAGCCAATGAGTTGCAGGCTGGTTAAATAAATACGGAAGCAAACCTATTTACGTTGCCTTTCGGACTTATATTTCAGCGGCGAATCGAACCCACGACTTTTGAAATCAAGGGACGAGATCCTACCGCTGAGCCATACTGAGACGGCCAAAAGAAAACGCCCAAAGAAATCATTAACACGCACACATATCCATGTAAACATACACTTTTCCAATCGCCACAGGAGGGATGCTGGCTTGTGCGCCACACACCAGTGAAACCGAACGGAACACACAAGAAAGCGGAAATAATGGATTTACTCTTTAATCCATCTAGTTTAATTCATTATTTCACGCTGTATTGTGTGTTCCGTTCGGTTTCACCGGTGTGTGGCGAACAAGCAAGCGTCCCTCCAGTGGCAATCGGAAAAGTGTATGTTTATATGTATGTGCGTGCGTGTTAAATGCTGCCTGTGGGCACTTCCTTTTGGCCGTGTCAGTATGGCTCAGCGGTAGACCACATCCTTTGATTTTTAAAGATCGTGGGTTCGATTCCCCGCTTAGGCAGTCTGACATATACGTCCAAAAGGCAACGTAAATAGGTTTGGATCCGTATTTATTTAATTCGTCAGAAACAACACTAAAAATATATTTAACAGGCTTGTAAGGCCCATAATAAGGCTTCTAATAAAACAACGGAGAATTAAAAGTTTACCAGGCGAAATTAAAAACCTTGACATTCATGAGGGAATAACAAGGATCATAGGAAATATTAAAATTGGGTATTATTTTTAAAATAATTTCTCTCAATCCTCCATAATAGCATTAAATGCAATGCTGTAGGTTAGTTAACCCATGATTCAAGTTTCAATCACAGAACTGGTTTACATTGCATTTTATGAACCAGAAAATTGGGCGGGGAGGGAGGGGGAAGGCCAATAATTGGTTAACCTAACAGTGGTTTGGGCCAAATGCACCGCTGCACTTGAACAGTATCAATTTAAGCTACAAAGTCATTTGTATCATCTGATTAGATTGCGGACTATTCTCATAATTAACCCCTCAGTACACGATTCGTTTAGTCTTGGGTAGTGCTCTGAGTAAGTGCCACTGTGTTTCGTCATTCGTACTGTAGGACGATCCAGAAAACGGGTTATAACCTCTAACCTCCTACCACCGCAAGCTGTGTAGCAATCCGTAAGTGGGATGAGCTGCACGAAGATTTTTTAATTTTAATTTATCTGAGGTATAGAATTATCGGAGGCGCGCTCTTTAATTGCTTCGTTGCTTCCATCAATTTTTATTCCTACGTTTCCATAACTTGTGCCCAACATGCCCCTTAAATTTTCTAACCTCCCTATCCACACACATTCTCTCCCTAACAGTAGAAAAAAAAACACAGTGTCAAACTAGTATAAAACTCACTGGGTTTCAGACGTATAAAAAAAAAGCTTTAAACCATTTATAATGCTCTCCCAAAAGTCAATAATTTTGTGATAGAGTAAAGTATAAAGCGTGTAGCAAACTACTCCGTTCCGTTCCGTCCCTTTCCAACGACTGACGGCAACGGATGGTTCAGCGCACATTGCTTCCGTCGCTACCCGTTTCAGTCGGCTCGGCTAAGCTTTTAAATTTGATCGCGCCCAAATTGGCAATGTAAATGAAGACGGAGTTGTAGTGACCTTAAGTAGGTAATTAAATAGAAAGTGGTAGTAGATTAGGTATTAATTCTTTACGCTCGGGCACGATGACATTTGAGTCCAGAAGACAACTTTAAATAGGTTCGCATCTGTATTTAGTAGAGGAAATGCGCTGTACGCAGGCGCGTGACGGACGACGACGGCCGCTGACTGACGGCAGGTACGTACTCTTCACCGATGCGATTAGTTGTTGACTGAAAGGATTCTGTATCGACAATCCCGTCCGTCAGCCGACGGGTCGTCACGGAACGGGACGGAGCAGTATACGCAGCTTCTCTGATTTACATGCTTTTAATCCAAACAGAAATTTGATGGCCTGCGACGTGACGTGACATGACGTGACGTGACGGAACGGAGTAGTGTGCTACAAGCTTAAGGTGTAGAGGTTCAGGGGGAGTGGGCGGCCCTAACGTGATAAAACTAGAGTGTGTGGGAGATGGTTCAGTGTGTGGAATTCAATAATCGAGAAGAGATTTGGCTGGGTTGAATATTTGATGGTTCATTACTGTTGGATGTTATACATAGCCTCGCCTGCCACGACTTAAACCAAACAGTTCTTAATTAATGACAATGTGATGGTTAAAATACAGTGACTAGCAGGGACATGAAAGCTTAAATGTGGCGGACTGGGGAAATTGGGGGAGGAAAAGGAATAAATTTCTAATAGTTAGGCCAAAGATTACTCACGGGAGGTTTAGGGTCGAATGCTGGCTTGGAATGAAAAATATTAGATTACTTAAAATTAACAATATGTTGGCAAGGCAGAGCGCATGCTTAACAATTGGTTTGAATTCGGCATGCACAACAATACAGTGAATTGAGTTTTAATAATAGAGGCAGGGCACACTTAAGATCGTCATCCAGGCTCAGCTCAAGGGAATCAAGATGCTGGGTCATCAGTCCCAGCATCAGTTCGTCCAATATTGACGTTAACAGGAGCTGAGGCAGGATGAGGCACTACAGAATATCTGCCTTCATTTCCCGTGTAAAAATACACATTTCGAATTCTTTTCCTTCTTATCGCATAATAATTTAGAAATTTGGTCGTAATATACAGTTAAGTCCATCAAAACTAGACTGGCCTCGCGAAAAGACCTAACATTGCTTGCAAATCAAGTTAAATGGTTTACCAGAAACTACTACCCCTGATCAGCTTTGATGATAAGCAGCATTCAAATATGAAAGTGGTTTTTAACCCTATAATACACGACGTAGTATTATTGTATATAACTCTATGTTGGAGCCTTAATGGGTTAGTTGCAAGGGGCACTTCAGAGAGAAACAGAAGGGCGTCATACTGAAGCCGATGCTGTGAAGAGTGATTTCTTAGACCTAAAACGCGCGATTTTTGTTGTTGGAGAAAACAACGTTATTTTAAGCCTAAGAAATCCGCTCTTCCGTTGTTTTTCCCTCCATTTTTATGTAGTGCACCTTGTAGTTATGCCCTCCAAAACCCATACTGGTGCTAATATGGCGGCAAATGTCACTGATCTATACTACCCATGCAAAAACTGGCTGTATTTTTTTGAAGTAACTGCTACTTAGGTAGGCCACGTGGTTCTAATTGGTGTTCACTTGGTTTCAAGTTGGGGATGCTTGCTTACTTTACTCGCGTTCTCCGGGTAACTTTAAAAAAAAAGTTCTACTGCTGTACGAAATGACAGACTAATGCCAGCTTTTGATGGTTTGTTTTCGATTCGACATACCTAAAACCATCATGGATTTTGAATTCTCGCTGCAGAGGTTGCAATATATATATTTAGTTTATTGCCAAATAACGGCTTTAAGTTCGCTTCGAAACTTGTGAAAAGCCGAGAAATACAAAATTTACAGTCAATCTGTCAATAATTTTTTTAGTTACAACCTATAAAAATATCAATTACAACGTGTAAAAAAAAGCAACGAACACCTTATTACAACATACGTTAAAAGACAATATAAAAATAAAAAATCTTAAAGAAACAAAACAAAAATCACACAAGGATGATAAAATATGGTAACTGCAAAACATCAAAAAAGAACTAAAAATACTAATAATCAAAATACGGATGCAAACCTATTTACGTTGCCTTTTGGACATACATGTCAAGTATATGTCAAACTGCCTCAGCGGGGAATCGAAACCGCAACCTTTGAAACCAAAGGCCTAGCACTCAACTTAAAAATAAAAACATTATAATGTAACACTAATTTAACCAAAGGCCTTCTTTTTAATTTCACATGCTTTTAATGGTTTAAAAAAAATATTTTTATCTCCTTTCAAATTTTATTTTTACTTCCAAGTTTTAGTAGGTCAATGGACAACTTAATACATAGAGTTGGGGTCACATTATGACCTGCACTGTTTGCCATAATCGTTACGTAAAAATGCTGCTTTTCTATCTGTCACATTAGTTTTTAAAATCAGTTTTAAAGTAATTTTTATAAATGGTTACTTTCGTTTGATTATCGCTAGAAGCCGTTCTTTGAGCATGAATAAGGAAATCATTCGAAAACAGCTAGAAATAGCGAGAAATGGAGCACGTTGTAGCCATGTTTAAAATTATTATTATGCTTTGATTTTTTTATCATTGTTGTATTTATAATTGGGGCGAAGTTCCGCTATGAAGACGCTCCAATGTAATCTTAGACCGCGCATCGCGCGAAGACCACAAGGACTATCCAAACCAAACTTTGCATGCAGGAGCACGGGAGTGTGGACAAGGTTTAAAAAAAAATCCGAAATCGGATATGAGGTTGAGGAACCATCAGGGTGACTATAAAATGGACCAATATCCATGAGCCAAAATCCAACCAACAGAGAGACAGCATGGGCGTTTCTAATTGTTAAAGGCATCCGATTGTTAAAAAAAGCTGTCTATTACGCCTATAGTTTAGAAATTACAAGGCAAATTTTTTAATTTTGCTGGGCGATTTGGTGTCAGTCAGTTTCGTTTAATGATCGGTTCGGGTAGAAAAAGCTGATCGTCCCAGACTTATCAGTTTGTCATGTTGAGGTTAAATCCCAAAACGCCCGAAATTTAAATTGTGCCAAAGTGTAAGGGGAAGGTGCAGGGACAAAGAAAAATTAAAAATTAAAGGATGAGTGTCCACAACTCATAGAGAGAAAGATGCATCAATAACGTTTTCATGATACTCTCCAGCTAAGTAGCTAGATACCTTGCCAGCCGTTCCCTGGTGGAATGATATCACTACTTTCAAAGGCCTACCCTTTTTGACCAAACAGCAAAGAAAGTGGAGCACGCTCCATTATGTCGACAGTGGAAGTGACGACGGCCCTAGTATATTAATTGTTTATTTTCCAGCGTTCATTTAGCAAAAACGCTAGACCAGCAAATAGCTTTCGGCGAGCGAGAAAGTCTTGCTGCATAAATGCGACCTAACGTAGGTATAATTGGGTTTAGGGAGACAAAACTGACAAAATTAAACTGTTCCTCGTTCGTATCCGTTTTCTATTTTCCGGTCCTTCCGGTATTTAAAACCATAAAGCCACCTCCGATCTGAATTAGTTCTAATTTTCTTTTCTTGATAACAGATGGTGAGTAGGGCTGCTAACCTGACCCACTTCCGGCGTTGAATGCTCGCGTGCCGGAAGTGACATCTCTCCAGCCAATCGGATGCTATTTTTTTTTATTAAGGCCACGCGTCTCTGCATTTCCATTCAGAACAGGAGGATTTCTTTATTTCTGAATGACTCAACTTTCTGCGAATGGTGTAGTAGCTGAGTTAACTCTTCAAGGTTACTGAGTAGCGAAAAAACTTAGCTTAATATTAGTCGTAGGCTACATAACGAGCAATGAGGGTAGATTTCGTTCTTTTAAATCGTATGAAGAAAAGAGGAATACAAGAAAATTACGCACTAGAAATAACGCACTTACGCTTTATGCACTTATGTTTCGTTGTAGTGGCATGACCCGGATTTGAATTGGCAACCCAAACGGTTACGTCCCATTTCGGCAACAAGAAAGCGATTAACGACATTTGCCTCAGTGGCCAATCCTGTTTCGCCAAATGCCGTTCGTGAAATTTTAGGCACACGAAACATTTAAAACATTTAAACGCGAACATTTAATGGACAGACATTTATAGATAAACGCCCGTTTTGCATAATCCCGTTTTGCAGAATAATTTGCCGCCCTCGCTGCGGCTAAACACATAACATCAGAAACCGCAGCTAATCAAAAATTACTTCCAATTAGGCATGCCTTTTTAACTTCTGCAATGTTAAATTTTTTGAAGAATATTTTGATTTGCGAAACGGGATTCTGCGAAAAGGAAATTCCCGTTTGGAAAAGGGTAATCATCACGTGTATAACTTACCTATTCTTAAAAGAGAACCTTGGCATTGACGTGGTGACGACCAAACATTCTAAACAATATTTAAAAGGTTCCGTCTGTATTGCCATTTTAAAAATCCTAATAAATCAATTGCTCTTATTCTACCACTGCCTGTCTCTGTTAAATGTTTGCCAGCTTTTAAAGTACCATTAATAGAAATAAGGTATCAAATTTCGTGTACTCAAAATTTTGTCAGATTCGTTTGGCAAAACGGGATTTGGCGAAACGGGATTGGCCCCTGAGGGTAAAGCTGTTAATCTGCTTTTTATTTTGGTGAAACGAGAGTTCACCACCCAGGCTGTTCCTAGATCACTTACCCAACGCCTTTATCGATATGCAGGAGTAACTTTAACTTAACTTTAACTTTTATTTGCTGTCTAATCTTTCAAGGTTGTGCATTGCGAGACAGGAGGTAATAGTGTAAAATAACACATTGTCAAAACACTGTAAATAAATATATGGATATAAATATAAATATATACACAGTAAATTAGATCATGCAGGATGCATCATCAAGTTAGGCTAACATCAAGAAAAATAGTTGCTAGAAAAAAAATATATTGTCTAGCATAGTAGGTTACCAGAACGAAACCGCGTCATGCCACTCCAACGAAACGTACGGGCCTAAAGGTGGCATCCTGTACTACGTTACTTGTATATTGTTGAATTCGCTATTTTACCCTCTTCCCTTTGCATAATTTACATCAATTTGTGTATATTTATTAATCTTTCGTTGTGCCTTGTATTTAATTGTATTCCTCGCTCCATTTCTTTTTTTTTTTACTTATTTATATTCCTTCTTCATTTCATAGGCCGCAAACATTCTCGGTCGACTGGAGCCCCATTTACGGCTGTGACTTTACAACGGTATCAGTGAGTCATTGTTAAATACTGAAAAAAAAATAATTCGACGGGTGCCTAGAATCGAACCAAAATTATAATCTTTTTAGATCAACATTCCAACGGTTTTACTGACTGAGCTATCATCACATGAAAGTCAAGGTTTTTTTTTTTTTATCAAAATCGTCATAAGATGGATGCGCTTTGTAGTGAAAAAATCGCCATGCTGGGCGTTGCAATCCGTCATACGTAAAGATACAGATACAGATACATACAGATAAATAAGCATACATAAGGAAGGGTACATTATGGCAAATGATGGTGCACAAGGGTACAAATGGGTATATAAGGGAAATAAGGTTAGGTAAGTACATAAGTAAGGGTACGTAAGGTTAAACCAGTGTAAATAAGGTTAAGCAAAGCGTAAAAAAATGCTAAAACAAATCACTATTCAGCGCCAAATTGAATACAGAGTGTTCCCAGTCAGGCTAATAACTTCATTTTGTAATTTATCATTTCGTCAATTATTTATACCCTTTATTGTATGCATAAACCCCAAAGCTACAAAGTATGTCTGCCGCCTAGTTTGTGATCGACCCACGATCACTCAAACGTATCTGCCACAAGCTTACATGTTGATTGAGAGTGATCAGGGTGGGGACGAAAAACTTGGTGGCAGTCAAATGGCTCAGATATTATTACCTCAAACGAGTAAAACTTGATGGTTGCATTATCATGTTGGGGTTTTCCTATGATATCGCGTAAAATAGTGCTTATCGAAGTTTAGTTAACAGAAAAAAAGCCTGCAAAGAAATTAGATTTCGTAGATTATACTTTACGTCATATTTCTGAATTTTTTGTTTTCATTATTTTTATGGAATAGGTAACTGTAATTACACATACTAAGCTGAAAAGCACGTTTTACCTCAACTGGGGTTGTAACTCACTGCTCAAATTATAGCTACCTTATCATCTGACAATCAAAGAAACAAATGAACTTGCCGACGCACGCACGTATTCACAAACGTGTAAGAACGCACGCAACGCAACTATTTGCTATTTAGCAAATTTATTGATATGAGGCAGCTCTGAGCACCTGCAAAACTTCGTAAAAAACGACCGACTGAATTTATTTTTTTAATGGATATTTTATGCGGGGTGCGAAGCGGTGCCAACGAGCTTCTCATTCTTGCTGATGTCTGTCTGTCTTTCTGCACGAATTCCTGATAGGAATTAACCAACCTTGCAAAACAAGGTACTATCGCCTTCCTGCGCTGTGGGTCAGGCTGAAAGCTTGTCAAACAAACCTCCAGTATCTCCACGATAACCTTTATAGATTAAATTAAGAAGAAATCATTAGGTAAAGGGTAAATGAAGCAAGCAGTCTGCATTAAAGTTGGCCTTGTGAGAATACGTAATACACTAGTCGGGGAAAGAAAGAAAAGACAACTGCCCCGGCTGGGACTCGAACCCAGGAGTGGTTAGAGCGCCCGGCTAGTAAACGGGAAGTCCTGGGTTCCAGTCCCAGTCGGGGCAGTTGTCTTTTCTTTCTTTCTCAGACTAGTGTATTGTGTATCCTCACAAGGCCAGTCTGTAATGCAGACTGCTTGCTTCGTTTTATAGATTAACTTCGTAAATCAATGAAATTGAACTAGGGGTTTCCGGGAATGTTGACTCTTAACCCTACAGTAGCAGGGCCGATGTTAGAGTTCCACGAACAACCGATGCTTTTTGAGGGGGGGGGGGGGGACCCCGAACATAGTAACACTGTCCCAGTTTTCAGTGTCCTGGCCTTCACACCAAACGGACGCCAGTTTGAATTCCCGCGGGTTTGAATTCCCATAGTAACCAAAGTTAAAAAAAAAAAAGTCACAGGGCTGGGAATCGACCTTTTATGGTCGATTTTGTGATTCGATCAAAATCGATTTACGTCATGAGTCCCACATCAGCTCCGATAACTATGCATGGAAATTAAACACGAATTAAAAACAGAAAGCCGAATGCTCAACAATAGTTTAATAAATACTGATGCAAATCTACTTACGTTGTCTTTTGGAATTACATGTCAGACTACCTGAACGGGGAACCAAACCCACGACCTTTGAAACCAAAGGCGTAAGTCTTACCACTGAGCTCAGCGGGAGGACCTCGGCCTTTGGTTTGCATCTGCATTTATTTAATCAAACTGGTACATAAAACGAACCCTAAGAGCACGAGCGTGGCTTGTCTTTCAGTTACTAAATAAATATACACAAATCACAGTATCCTTTAAGCACTTACGTTTCGTCGAAGTGGCATGACCCGTATTCGTACAAGAAATCCAATGATCAGTGATCTGAGGAGGAATTGCAGGGTTGCCAGTTCGAATCCGGGTCATGCCACTCCGACGAAACGTAAGTGCATAAAGGTGGCTTACTGTATTACGTTATTTCTAGTGTATGATTTTCGCTATTTGTCATGTTTTCTTCTTTCATTTTTTTTTTTCAGTTACTGATTGAAGCCCATTCATAAACAATTTTAACCGATGCAGTCAACTTTTGAATCTTCACTACATTTTTTGGTGGGTTAATAGGCTTCAAAGCCAGAGCGTGGAAGGAACTCGATCCCACTGGACCTCTCGTATAGGTTGTCAAAGGCATGCCTTCCACTCTCCGGGCTCGTTTACGCAACGACAAATTTCTCGCTTACTAGCTTTCACAAGTTTAATACTAAATATACTGGCTGCTTCTCGCCTTTACCGAAGAATGTGGCTTTCGAGTTGTCTATACGTAGCAGCCATGGCAACAACGCGGACGCAAACCTCCTCGTCGTGTCTCGCGACACGACGTACGAAGCGTGCAACATGACAGCGTCGATTTATGACAACTAAAAAACAATTTTTACTGCTGGACAAGACGACGGACAGATTTCTGAATGCCGGTATTCAATGATTTGTCTTCGATTCGACAACCCCGAAATGGACGCCATGTTGGATTTTGAATTCTCGGTGCGAGTAGCCATTTAAGTTCTACCGTCGTTTGATCACTGCTAGAAGCTGTTTTTTTCAGCGAGAATAGCAAATATTAGAAATAGCGTGAAAAGGCAACAATGTTGTAGCAATGTTTAAAATGACTGTTGCACTTTGTTCTTTATCCCTATTGTTATTTATAATACATTTAATTTGTTGCCTATTACCGCATTCATTTAACAGAAACGGGAAATTAATCGTAAATAAATAACGGTTGTCTAGCAATAGCGTTTGGCGAGCGAGAAGGTCTCGTTGCGTAAACGCGCCAACACCTATGGGCAATCCCTGTATTTCTTTCGAGGCCGTTGAAGGATCTTTTCATAGCGAATACGTGGATGTAAATGTGCACATGAAATACAATATAACTAAATGTTGCTTTTGCTAAAACGTAAACCCACGATCACAAACACACACAAAACAAACGTCATAAACAGCAAATCGCCTGTAAATTTGACAAATTAGTAAAACACACGTAAAATCAACACAAAAAGAATTAAAACATATGCATTAGTACGCACGAGACTTGGTATGCAAACGAGACGGGTATGCATGAGATGATATGAGTATGCGCGAGTATATGGGAGATGAGACGATTATATGGAAGAGAGTACACACACACTTTAGAATGCATTAGAACAGTTTAGACTTGGTTTGCGAACGAGACAAATGTGAAGGTCATAAAATGAGTATGAAAGAGGACATGGGAGTCGGACGACTCATACACCACGTATATGCTCGAGAATAAGTTGATGTTTTGCAAGAGATGAGACCAGTAATGCATTCGATAGTATGCGTCTTGGTATTCATGAGATAGTTTGAGACTTGGTATGCAAACGGGTAAGTATGCAGGAGATAAGATGAGCTTCTTGAGCAGCCTATGCACCGACAACATTATGCTTTTAATCTGCAAGAGACAGAGTAGAAGCCTTAGTATCCCAAAATTCGGGTTTTTTGGGGGGATGTAGCCAAATGAGTGTTTGGATATATGAGACATTATTTAAGCTGCAGCCGTGTTGAGTAAAAATTGAGCGGACTAGAGATAAGACCAATTCCTATATATAGAAAACAAAAAAAGAACTCGTTTCATGTTTAACGTAAGGTTTTAACTGATCCGAAGTCAAAACAGCAAAGGAATATGCTGCACTTTCCTGCAAGGTTTCA
Source organism: Lithobius niger (assembly GCA_023313725.1). Taxonomy (NCBI): domain Eukaryota; kingdom Metazoa; phylum Arthropoda; class Chilopoda; order Lithobiomorpha; family Lithobiidae; genus Lithobius; species Lithobius niger. The sequence goes on from JAHWFP010250648.1 coordinate 27,792, forward strand.
TATGCCGCAGTGTTCCTGTACTGTTTAGTCCACGTGAAACCTTACTGCGGTATTCACATGCTTTTACATTTTGGCACGAGGCGAGTATGAAGCTGACGAGACGAGCTTGCATAAGATAGTAAGTATACGGTTCAATATGTAACAGAATAGTCTGTGTGAGACTTAGCATGCAAATGAGACGATCATGGATGAAATAAGACGAGAACGGTACGCTTTAACATGAACGACAGGAGTGTGCGCTTTTCTAGCCAAAAAGAAAAGAGGTGTAGAAGTGACCCGTGTCTTGAATATGCAGAAGACGAAACGACCATGCATCAAATAGTATCATAGGCTACGCACGAAACGAGTAGGTATAGGAGGCCAGTCGAATACATTTATTGCTGGCGGAACGTAGCGTAGCCTATATCGGACACTAAATTGCAAAATATTGGTTGGTTGGTTGGTTGGTTGCAGTTTTGTAGTCTACATAGAGCCCAAAGGAATGGTCGGATTGGAATGAAATTTGGTGCATAGCTTGATACCCCCAAAAGTATTGCTGAACTAGAATTTAATGTAAATCGTCCAACTATTATGGAAGAAATTACAGTGTTTGGAATTGATTTCTAACACTTACCATTGTAAATTTATAATCCTGGAATCATGACTAGTACAATTATTGTTAAGCAACAAAATCAAGCTACATTGAGCTAAAGGCATGAAATTTGGTGCACAATTCATTTTTAGCAGTGGAAATCGAACCAGCCAGGGAATTCCCATGAAATACCCCCACTGCCCCCTCCCTGATGCTTGACCAACAAATTCTTGTCGATCGGGGACAAGAAGGAAATTTGGTACACAAGTCATTCTAGTAAGTATACAAATCGAACCAACCATGCAACCTTCAAGAGGCTTGATATTTCAAGCCGCTCCGCCTGTAATAGGCCCAAAGCCTGTTTCCTAATAAGCACGAAAAAGTGTATGCGTCTGCATGAAGACCGTAGTATGCATGAAGACCGTGCGTGTCATGGTATGATGAAGTAAAACCATTGATTTCACCTGAAGTTCGGCAGTGTCGCAAAAATCGTTTAACAAAAAGAAAAGAAAGAACGGTCTACTGCGTTTTACTGGTCTACGTTTTAAAGCCCCGCCTTGTTTTTTTTTTTTTTTTTTTGTAGGTGCCCCAGTTTCTTTTGACGGCCTTGGCCAAGTGGAAATTTTCCCACGCTACCAAAGACACGAGAGGCACATTTTTGAGCCAAAAATTTGAGGTGATAGGTATAGATGTATGGACAACCATGCACGCAAAAAAAAAAAAAAAAAAAAAAAATTGCGGTGGGCAAAACCCTTCGACAGTACAACATCTATCCAGATCGCGTATTTGTCTTTTTTTTATAATTCGAAGGAACCTCTTGATCTTCGGGTTTCGTCTCCGCCCAAGGCCCCGAAGAGTTTTCCGGGGCTCGTGCGACGCCAGAGGGAACTTGGCGAAGACGCTTCGACCACGCCTCTTCACGTGGGGACGTGAAATCAAAAGATTACCGGGGGGGGGGGGGAAGGGTCGCGGGTGTTTCGCCGATTTATGGGTGGTGGTGCTCCGTGAAACCAACGAAGACAGCGAGCGAAGCAGGAAAGCATCCATGCTTGGTGGTGGGGGTCTGCTATGTGTGTGTATGTGTAGCCAATATCGGTGCCGGCTGATTTTATGTTTTTATGGTAATTTGTTCTAGCGCGATCCCGGACACGAATTGCTTAATTTTACCACGAGATGACGTTGGTTGGTCGCCCGGCCAGCACAGCGTTCCTACAAAAAAAAAGAAAAAATGAAGAAAATGCCCCGCCGTTTGTCATCCAAGACCCACCACCACCAATAATATCCCACACCCAGATAACTTTAAAATGCAAAAACGGTTTGTGCTCGCTACGGTCCACAGGAGGGTCTAGTGGAACCACCGTCCCCTTTTGGCCGTAACAGCATCAAAACACGAGATTTTAGGCTTTGGAAATGTGTAAAAGAAGGGTAGAAAAAAACTAAATATGCAAAAAAAAAAAAAACGGAAAAATGGAAGGAATGGAAAAAAATCGAAAAATATGTAAAAGGCGGAAACGGTGCTCGGGTAAGGGGGTGGAGTGGATAAGTCGGGGGGGGGGTGGAGAAGAAAAGTAATGGTGTTGGAATAGCTGACAATACAAGACACGAACCAAAAAAGATATGACGGTCGTATAAATTCGGATGCCGCGTGGACGGTGGATGGAAATAAACGGAAACCGTCCGGAAATCCGGTTTTTTCATGAATATGGCTCGTTCTGGAATTTACGGACCAGTTCCACACGTCGCGTAAATTTATTTGAAGTGCAAACGACGTTTTTTATCTTACTTGAAATTTAGAAATACGAAACGGTAGCTTGCATAAGTGGGTCTAAGATGACAGTTCGCACCACGAGAGAACGAAAAACATAATGCACTCGATTCCAGCAGTGTCCGGCGGCGTGTAAAAGGTGAGATCTTTGGTTCGAGCCTAGCCGGGCCAGACATTTTTTTTTTTATGAAGTGCATCAGTGCTGCAGTTATATGACTAAAAAACAATGAGAACTGGTGTTCATGGTGGCTAATCGGTGGTAGAGCTTGTGGAAAGGGAACCCTGGCCAAGTCCCTGGCAGTGAAATGAGAGAGGCGACCAGATTCCATCAACAGCCCTGGGATGTATTCTGGACAATATCTAGGCCATAATCATAATAACTTTATCGCGGTAGCAAAAGGAAGATGGGAAGGACCAATCCAGGCCACTAATTCCCACACCCAATAAATTACAAAGAAATCATTTGGCAAAAATACCTAGTCACCAAGAACATTGTCAAAAAAAAAAATCAGAGAAAAAATAAATAAACAAGTGAATATTAGGTGGTTATACGGAATCCGTTTAAAACATGTTCTGGCCTGGATAAATATTTCTGCAAATTAAAAATGATTCAGCCTCATTTTAAAATCCTCAATTGAAGGCAACTAACCAACTCATCAGGAAGGTCATTCCACACCCGCACGACACGATTGTCAAAGAAAAAACAGCAGTCCGTCTTAAAAAAACAGTTACAAGTTTGAGAGAATGTCCACGGGTATGCGCACCGGTTAATAGTTTAAAAAAAAAACCATGGAAGAATCGAAATTAACTAAGTTATGGAGCAACGAAAAGGTTAAATATAAGTCTGCCTTTAATCTACGAAGCTCGAGTGAATCCAAGTTAGTCATCTTCAGTCTTTCGGAATAAGGTTTATTTTTCAAGGCCAGTAAGGATTTCGTGAAGCGACGTTGTACTGCTTCAAGACGATCGATGTCATCTAAGTGATATGGGGACCATACTGGACTTGTATACTCCTAGATGGGGCGGGTGTATACCTTAAAGACCAAAACCAGGGTGTCCACGTCTCCTGAAGTAAACAATTTCCGTAGCCCAGCAACCCGTTGGCTTGCAGCATTAATGATGTGATTACAATGTGCCCCAAATTTTAGGTCAGAGGTGAACCACACACCCAGATCTTAAACTATTATCTCATCCTACCTTATTCCTTCCTTCCAAGATACGATTGGCGATTTCGTTTTTTTAATTCCCAAGTTTGCCCATTCCTCCCCTTATTGGACCTTTATCATCAGGTTGTCTAGTTCTGTGAACAGTACACCATGTTCGCCCCACCCTCCCTCCAAAAAAAAAAAAAAACAATTTTTATATGTCGTTTAGTGGTGTTTCAAAGAATATTCCTATTAACTTTCAGTTTTTTGTTGGACGCCATTTTAATCCATCGTCAATTGCATCCGTCCAAAAAAATAGACAATTTAAAAGAGATCTCTCAAGGTTTTAAAGAAAATTTGATTTGGGATACCTTCGTAACCATTTTCTGTTCAATCTGATGAACGGTTTACAAGTTACAGAATAAAAATAAAAATAAAAACAGTTATAAAATTAATTTTTTTTTGGACGCAGGTTTTAGCTGCCACCTTGGATATTTTCGTAAGTTGAATCGAACCGTTTCAATGATGATCATGTCATTTTGAATCTTTGTAGCCAGTTTGTTTTAGCAGTTTTAGCGGTTACAAAACAAAACATGTTTTGGGGTGTCGTTTTTGGCCTCCATTTTGGTTTTTTTTTTATCAAGTGGCATAAAAGCAAGTAAGTATGTCGTTCAGCTTTATATAAATTAGAAAACAAAAACGAACTCATTTGATGTTTCAGGTAGCCTAAGGTTTAACTGATCCGAAGTCAAAACAGCAAAGTGGCACAAATAAACTTTCCTGTAAGGTTTCAGATACTGCAGTGTCGCTGTAATGTTTAGTCCACGTGAAACCTTACTGCTGTATTCAATTGTTTTACCATTTTTACTTTTGCACACGATGTAGATAAGCTGATGATTTGTGCATTCTACTTGGCTAAACGACATCGCTGGAAAATGTTAAAAAACTAATCGACTTAGTGTGCTTAGCGCAGCTCTACATGTAATTCGTGGTTCGTGCAGATCCTTGAAAACCTGGAAATGTGTAGGAAAGTAATATAATGAAATTCCATGCCCGGAAAAGTGCTTGAAAATCTTGAAAAATTGCATATGTAGCATCAGTAGGGTGATGAACGGAAATTTAGACGACTGAAGAACACTGAAAAAATTTAGCCGAGAAAGACTACGTCGTTCAGCCTTATACAGTATAAATTCCTTTCGCATCAACACATGAGGTTTTAACTATTTTTTGTCATGTTCAGTCGGTCGTGGAATTGGCTACGGCGTTCGCTTGCTGATAGCCAATCTCTCTGACCACTCGGCGGCGATTGTTTATTTTGTTCGGGTTCTCCGGGGGACCCCCCACAAAGGTCGTGATGCGCGTTGGGATTCAGTTTTTTTTAGACTTCTGCGTGGTGGCTTGCTGTAAAGGTGGTTTGTGGTGCGAATTGGTTTTTTAACATCGAATAATATTCCTACCAAGTTTCGGTCGAATCGGTTTCATGTATTTGGCAGTAACTGCGGAACAAAAAAGCGGAGCAAAATGCCAAATTGTCATAATAATAATAATAATAATAATAATAATAACCTTTATTGTAAACAAAATGAATCCAATAAAAATAAAACAAACAAAAAAATGGTATCGCCAGAGTTTACAAAGGACGAGGTCAAGGCATGGAGGCCCAATCTTACACCTAACCCAGCAACAAAATAAAACCAACATCTAAACAAAAAAAAAAAAAGCAAAATACAATTATGTAACACTAATCGTTAAAAAATAAAAATAAAATTGCACAAAAGAAGAAGGAAAGGGGTTGGTGGGTGGGTGGGGGGGGGGGGGAGTGACCACACTAAGTATTTAAGAAACCTTGGTACAGACGGATTTTAAATCCTTGAACAGAAGGGGCGTTCTTGATTTCTGCAGGCAGATCGTTCCATAACTTAATACTCTGAGTGAAAAAGGAAGATTGGCATTTATTAGTTAGTTAGTTGGAAGAGCAACTGTAGCTGCTGAGTCTGGTGGGATATTTCTGAGTCGTAATAGGGGAGTTTAAAAAGTTCAAACAAGTGGGATGGTTGTTTATATTTACGCGTCTTATACTCCATCTCAAGTGAGCGTAAAGCTTTTCTGTTTGCCGTGGAAATCCATTTAAGCTGTTTTATGTTTTCTTTGACACCGATACTTTTAAATATTAAGAATAAAACGAACCCAAGCGTTCTGGACCTTCTGCACTTGGTAGAGTTAAAACAGGATCTCGTTCTCTTTGCTCGCTCAATCAATAAGTTTTTATCAATTTCGATTAATCTGCTTTTTTTAAGTAACTTAACTCTAACTGTATATAATTTAACTGAAACTCCCCGAAAACGGGCATAAAACAGTAGAAGGTAGACAGCTGCGTAACAAGACGATAATGTGTAGTCTAAATTGAAATATACAATAAATACATTTCAATAAATATAAGAAAGGTAACAATATATTTAAGAGCTTAGGAATTAAAAAAAAAAAATGCTGATAACTGAAATTAATGCATGCAGGAGAGAATTTTTTTTTAATAATTTCCTTTGAGCCTTAAGGCAGCCGAAGCAATATAATGCTCGTGCGGCTGAACCGGCTCAACCAGACTTTTAGAAGAGAAGAAATATATCTGGTAAAGGGAAGTGCCAACCAGGAAATTCAACCCGGGAAACCTCCGATCATCGAAGGGGCCGAAAAATTGTCCAGAATTGGCCAGAATAGTCCCCATAGCCGCTGAAGGAGAATGGTAGCCTCTCACGATACCCTGGCTGGCATGCCTGGCGGGTACTTTGCCAAGATTCCCGTTCCAGGGGTTCGACAAGATCCGCAAACCTGCAGCAACCAGGCTGAGCTCTCTCACAACTCAGCCACGATGACCACAAAAATAAAGCCATTACACGCAGGATGTAAGTTAGGCCAAATATATACAGGACGAAATTAATGAAATGCATGCAGGATCAAAAAAAAAAAAAATTAATACATGCACGATCAAAATAAATAAAATACGGGAATTAAGCTGAATAAATATGCTGGAGCGAAATATAAAAAAAAGAAACAAGTCTACACACGGAAAAATATTTTTGACTTTTCATGTATTAGCGCAGAATGAAATAAAATTACATAAACAAGTCATGCTGAATACAGTAACATTTAATCAAGTGTTATTCCATTATCGTAGCAGCAGAACGAGCCACGCTGGATATAAACCATCTGTTCACGTGCATGGTTAACATTAATTCTCCCAGTCACACATAGATGACCAAATTGAAAGAGATTCCCCCACCCCCACTTCGCCCCCTACAATAATCTCTGACTTGTTAACCGGAAACCGCAGCGTAATGTGAATTTCTCTTACATAAACTTTTAACGACTTCAGCCAACCCAACCGTTTGACATGCTGGATATTTGAGGAATATTTTAGAACCGTTTTTGTGAAATAAGAAATGATTTTTGTTTGTTTGTTAGATTGCAATCGGGTAAAAGCGGTAGTAGCCTATCGACTTGTCGTAGCGTAATATTAAAGCGTTGTTTGCTACGTCAAAATGTTTTGATTATCTGTTTTGTCTTCTCAGGAGACAAATGGCGAAAGGCGTGAGAGGGAACTAAACACGTATCCTGGCTTACGAACAAGGAGACTTCGTTACTTCGTTAAAGAAATATGCACATAATAAAAAAAAAAAAAACGTTTTTCACATAAGACAACCGTAGTCAATACATCGTCAATGGTTTGGATGGGGGATGAGGACAAAATTTGTTAAAAAAATTATTGTTTATGTGTTTTACAGTTACTAACAATGCGTTTGCTCACCGAAGCTAAAACGGTGCTTTGTCCCCCCCCCCTCGACCAGTTTCTTCATGTATCACCATTGCTTATGAAATTAAGTTTAAGCAGGAATAATAAATATTCCGAAAAAAAACTTTGTTTATTAAACCCTTTGCAGCCAAAATTCTTAATTTTTGTTGACATAATTATTTAAAAGACGAATAAATAATTAATTTTGCATTGTTTATGCATTGATTTTAGTTTTGTAACGATACGTCGAGTCTTTATCATTTGATGTCGAAATTGTATTGGTCTCAGCAGTCTTGGTCATGGTACCGCCGAATGACCAAACAACAGTTCAGGAAAGTTTGTGGCATTTCTTCTGCAAAGACGAAGCAAATCTTCTGTCAGTAATAAACAGGAAACTTTTAAAATAATTTTACATATAGGTTTTTTTTGTTGTTTAAATATCTTAAGCGGTTAGCCTCTTAAAGTTGTATTTTTTTAATCTTACTTCCAAAATTTATACTTTTATCTCATTCCCAAAACAAGTTTCCAACCACGTCAATTCTCGAGAGATTTCGTGGGTAGGCTACAATGGGATTCCCGCAAACTGAATATATTTAAACAAATGTTTTCCGTATTTAATTAATTGATTGTATTAGCGACTGAAACCGAAACTGAATAGTACACTCGGTCAACACACCGTATACAAACCGACTCCAGATGATGGACACTATTTTAATATTTGAGAGCCTGCTAATTTTTATTCAATTAATCGCGAGAAGAAGGCCAACTCAGTTTGCCTCCACCCCAAAAAAATGTAGCGCCGTAGTATACCTGCCTTTCCTCTTCGTCCTTGCATGACTGGCGATACCATAGGGTACCTTATAGTCCCTGCCAGGTCTAACCTTGGTGGTAAGGCAGTCATGCCTCATTTCTTTCTTCCTTCCTTTCCTTTCCGTTATTGAGCATATTAATTCTTGTTTTTTTTCTTTTTAATTTTAGGCTGATGTCAGGAGTGGCTCTGTTGCACAGTTAGCAACAAACGAATTATTCATTTTGTTCAATTATTCATAAGCAGGGTCTTCCTCCCCCCCCCCCCCCCCACCCGTTTTTTTTAAACCGGTGACCCTAAAATAGGTTGACACGTGATCTTGTGACCCGGTGACCCTCCGGACCCGGTGACCCGGGCAGACCCAATAACTCGGGCAGAACCCAGTCAGACCCGGACTGACCCGATGACCCGGCCAACATAACTTGACCAAGCCAGACCTTTCACCTGATGACCCTGTCAGATCTTCTGGACTGATTCGGCCGGACCCGAGTTTGACCCAGTGATCTTGGGCAGTAAGGGAAATCACTGAAAATTATACTAGCTTATCTTCAGCAATCTCGGGCCTGTCAACCACCCACTTAGCGAATTTTTTAACTGCAACAACTGCTGTACTTGTTCACTTTAATCAACCAACTACGAGTCTTGTGCGCCCCCTCCCTTCGTCCCCCTCTCCCCCCACAATGGATGATGCATAAGCCACTCTAACGAACAGGTAATATTGCAGGAGTAAAACGCTGGATAAGCCTGTCTTAAATGGGATCTAAACCGACATTCTCTTCAAAGATAGAATAAGTTGTGGTGTAAATGCCTTATTGCTGTAAATGCCAAACTTTGGTATGTGGGATAGCAAAGCGCATTTTCACCAACTGTCGCAAATTAACTTTGCATCGTATATAATACTGTGTGTATTTTCACAGCCACCTACAGTAAAGGCCGGATCAGATCAAGACAAATTAGGCAAGTAAAATCAACCATTGACGTAGAAGGAAGCGCAGGTTTGCTAGGTGCTGCCATCTCTACACCAAGCAGCGAAATTTCAAACTAACCGACCAGGGTTCCAAATTCTGTCAACAGATGCCGCCACTTGGCAAACTTGCTGCGTCGTTATTTAATTCGCCGTTTTGCGGAGCATTGTGGGAGGCAAAGATGATACGGCTTTTACTGTAGGTGGCTGTGGTATTTTACGTTCATCCTTACGAGAACACTTGGCGGAAACATAAGAAAACAGAAATATTATTGTCGTTAAGCTTGTAGAAACGAATTTGGTAGTAAATTTTAATAAGGCCGGCTCAGAAAAATATGGTAACTTTGTTTACTATTATTGGCTTTTATTATTATTTGCTGGATATACCAAAGAAACGAAAAATATTTTTCATAGAAACAGCGGTAATCACTTCCGGTACTAACACAGGAAAAAAAAAAGTCAATTAATTTTAGTCTGTGGCTTAGTTGGGGGTCAGTGGATCTCCGAATCAGTTCAGCTCACCAGGTCAGACTGGGTCGTCAGATCTAATCCGAAATTCCGGGTCACCCGGTCTGACCCGAAATCCGGGCCTGGTACTCAAACCTGAAGACCTGGTGACCCGGCCTAAAACTTGACCCGAATGACCCACTGATTTGGTTGACCCGATCCAAGTCTGACACACACTCACAAAAAAAAGCTAAATCAAGCCCAGGAGAACTCTTTTCTTCGTTATCGGAAAGAAACGTAATTGATTTTGACGATTTTTGTAAACCACGACGGAAAGGACGAATTTTGTAACCTCTGTGAGGGTGACGTCACCCACATACGGCCCCTCTGTCCCGACACTCACGCCAGGTGGCGCGCAAGCGCAGAACAAAACAGGGCACAGGGTGATCGAGGGAGTGTAACGAGAGGTTTTTTGTACGACTCTCCGCCATTAAAACCCCGATGCAGTAAGTGTGACTTGTGAATACCATTTCCCCACTCCGAAGGGAGCACAACAAGTGGCGCCCGAACAGGGACTCGAACCCTGGACCCTTAGGTTAAAAGGGAGCACAACACATCTCATGGTGTGGAAACGATTGCACTAACGGACTATTGTTGATTGACTTTTTAAAGCATGCAGCAAGAAATACTAGAGGCCCCATCCGTTTAAAACTTACGAAACCACAAGCAACGCCACTGCCTGTTTACCGAATTTAGCAAAAATAATTGCTCGTCATATCGTATCTCTCTCGCTCTCTTCATCAATACACAAACATTCGGCACGACACATCCAGGGATGCGTGCTCGACACGACTTATCTGAAAATTACGCAACTCTTTAGTAGTTGGGGTGGGATGGGGGACGTGATTTGGACAGACTTTGACGTGAAATGAGAAGACGTGTCAATAACGCGAATTTCTTTGTTCGCCCCTTGACCCGGAATGCGAAAACAGAGGAGGAAGCCCCTTTTCGCCTCGAGGCTCTATTTCTCTTCCACATCCCTCCCACTTTTCTGTCTATATGGACCTGCCTCTCATCAGCAATTGCATGTTTTCACTCCAATGGGCAGGCAGTCTTGTTCCTCACTGTACGTTCGCTTGTTTTGTTGTTCATCTGTTGACCACTGCGTGGTGCTGCTTACCCCTCTTTCCGTTTCTGTCTGTCTCGTCTTTTCCCTTTTGCTCTTCCTAAATTACATCCCATTATTTCTCACTTGAGTTGCACTAATGTTAACCCGTAATTACCGTATCAGCAAAGGAACCCTCTTACCACTCGTCCGAATCCGCCGCCCACCTTTATTTCCTACTAACCTGCTCTTCTTTCTCTCTTTCCCGAACCCTCACGTGACGTCAAACGGTTGTTTCCTGCCAGCAGCGACAGATGGCGCCCGAGGTCCAGTGGCGGAAGCGCCGTAACGAAATACTCGTGTTTCCGCTTCTGAGGCGCATGGACGCGTGCACTATGACCGTTTGACGTAACTGTCACTAGTGTTCCGATGTTTCCATGCGGCCATCCAGCATTAAAGACTGGCGTTGTGATAATACACTAAGCCGAGAAAAAAAAAGAAAAGACAACTTCCCCGATAGGAATATTGGAATTCGAACTTTTTGGATATCCTGCTTACTAACTGTGCTACTGGGGCGGAACCTAGTTACTGATGCCAGTCGAACTTAGCTATTCAAAAAAATACTTAGCTATTGGAAAAATAAATTATTTTGCATGAAATTCTATTATATTGCATGAAATTCTATTACATTGCACGAAATTCTATTACAATGCATGAAATGTATTGCATGTAAAGCTATTGTTCTGCATGAAACTGTTTTGCATTAGGTTGGTTTTTTTTTTATATGATATGGCGCGCATTAGCTTGTTGATTATTACTTCAATCAGTTTTGTTCTTGGTATATTGTTGTTTGTTTTCCCCAAGAGACATGTTTCCCTGAATATTTTCCCCTGAAGTAACATGTTTTCCCTGAACTTAGCATGTTTCCCTGAAGTAACATGTTTCCCTGAACAAGTTTCTCTGAAGCAACATGTTTTACGTGAAGGAACATGTTTTCCCTGAAGTAGCATGTTTCCCAGAAGTAACATGTTTCCCTGAACAATTTTCTCTGAAACAGCATGTTTTACCTGAAGGAACACGTCCTGGGTTCGAGTCCCAGTCGGGGCAATTTTTTTCTCAGATTAGTGTATCTTGTTTCCTCACAAGGCCAGTCTTAAATGAGGACTTTTAAACCCTTTATCTTGTGACAAAGAACTCAGAATAAAATTGTAAAATTATTTTTCTAAAAGACCAACGGTAAAAGATCTGCTGAAACGATTTACATGAAGCAAAACATCTTAAATTGTTGAAATATCTGTTTCAAACTGTGTTTTTAAGATTGTACATTTGACTTAGGATGATTTAACCTGCATTTTTATTCCTTTTTTCATGTTTTTATTGTTTCTTTTTATTCATGTTAGCTGCTCCTTTAATTTCGGACTGGGTGTGAGTGGAGGATGAGCTCCCTTCTCTGTCCGATACAGTTTCTTTGCTGTATGAATGAATTTATTATTTATTTATTTATATAAAAGATTACACAGTCATAGTAAATAATTATTTCAGTAAAGTTTAACGTAGAGAAATGTACAAACTAAATTACCTGAGCGAAGAAACTGTACGATATGAAATTACAACTTGGAAATCGACTATGATAAAAAAAGGAAACTGTTTACTACATTCTAACAATTTGATTCTATGCCACGCGAACTTAAAAAAAATAACAACTTGTAATGAAGTAAAACTGAAATGTAAAACATGTTTACTTGAAAAAGGAAAGGATAATATTTTTAATTACTTGCTTTCTTGTTTTTCTCTATGTTAATTTTTGCATAAGACACCTGTTCTTTTTTTCCCTTCCTTTTTCAGTGCACATACAGATCGCGTATCTCGTGCTAATTTGCACTTGTGTACAAACTGTATAAAACATTGATATTCTTATTGCTTTTTAATTGCATTCATTTCTAGTGGGGAAACTAAGAAGCAGGCTGCTATGCCTCCTTGCGTTGTGACCAGTGAGAAAGGTTGAACAACGTCTGGCACCTGGAGCCTGCGTCGATGCGATCAGCCTTAATAGCCCCGTGGTACATCGCTTGGTTTATAAGCGGGATGTCCTGGGGTCGATTCCCATTAGGGGGAAATTGGTTTTTCTTTCTTCCTCAGCTATATTCTTTATTCTCCAAGGCTAGCCGTTGATCTGTAAGTTTTATCTTGTGATTGATTCTTTATTAATTTCGTATGAAGACGCATTATTTTTTTAATGCCTCCTTTTTTATAATTTATAATTATTATTATTATTTTAATTTATTGAACTGAATCCCGACATTACTTAGAGAAACTTGCATGGGTTACATCTGCAGTCCAGTCAGGAAAGTCAGGAAAAAGTCAGGAAATTACAAAGTAGGTCAGGAAGTCCAGAAAAAAAGTCTGGAAACTGAATGTTAGGTCAGGAATTTTCATCGCTAGTAAGTTAGGACGATATTATTTTCTCTTAAACAGAGTAATGTTGAGTAAAATAAAAATACTTCGAACTACACTTGGGTAACACAATTTTGAGTCGGCCTTTTTTTTGTTTGATAGGCCTAGTAGGGGAACTTAGGCCTATAAGCTCATCAACCACTCTGTTTATCACACACCTTTTACTACATTATGCGTTTATATAAAAGTGCTTCTCACACGAGGCATGGTATAATCCGTAAAAAAATTATCAAAATATAAAAAATAAAAAACGCCTCTGCTAACAGATTTAGCTATGAATCGGTCTTGAAATACCAAGACCGATCCATAGCTGAATCTGTTAGCAAAGACGTTTTATTTTTATTATTTTTATAATTTTTTTACGGATTATAGCAGGAAAAAAGTCAGGAATTCAACGTGAGTTTTTGGTAGACACCCTGATCTAGACAGATCATTTGGAACTAGGCAGCGTAGGCATTCCAAATTAACGGTTGCTTTACAGTTTTGAGAACACTAAATATGAATGGGGCGGTCGTCTCCTATATATACACCCTTCCTAATTTTTTTTTTCCGGTCAGCAGCATGCCTTTTTCTATTTCCGAGTTGAAGTACAAGAAATTCATCCAGTTAAAGAAGTCCGAAAAATGATATAACAACGTTTTAGCTGGTGTGTATGTAGTGTCTCCTTTCGGATGCACTGTTAATTTTGTCGCTTTGGGGGATTACACCGCACGCCATGGCTGTTTGCTGTGACGTGCGTATCACGTGACTGGGCTAGTCCAATCAGACGGCCAAACAGCCGTTGTTCTCGTTCGTCATTGGCTAACTCATGGTGACGTCACGGCAAACAGCTATTGCGCATGGTTTAGAGATTTGGGAGATTTGGGAGATGAAAGTGTGGAACGACTTACCTGGTGAGCTCGTGATCGTACCAACGGGTTGGATGGTTAAGAAAGGACTCCGACACTGTAGCCTTAACAGTTATTTGGCAAAAACATTTGACAATTTATCCAATTGTTTATGATGGATTTGTTTACATTTATGTGCTTTTCCCCGAATATTTTCATTTAGTTTGTATACATATTTGCATTGCTTTACAATGCAACTTTGAATTAGTATTCAACTGTCAAAAGGCTATAGTCTGCAACTTTGTACTAAGTAGGATCTAAATATCCAAAACTAGCCCTTTCCCGCGCCTTTTGTCTATGACAACAAAATTCATTATTTATCATTTATATTATTATTACTACTATATATATGGTCGGTTTTACGGAGCATTGTTGTGATTGTTTGCATGAAAATACTGTGATTTCCCGTTATTAGTCGCCCAAGCTTTCATTAGATTTAGCCGAGCCAGGGTTAAGAGACATACAGGCCTAGACCCCGTTTGCATGAAAATATTGTGACTGGGGAAAAATCATGACGTCGTCAGCACTGTGCCTCTTTGTTGAAAATACAGTAAAAAAACACCAAATTTCAGAATGTATAGGAGCCAACAAGGTGGTGAATGAGAACGTTAAATCCTCGACGTTTCGACTCAATTCTGATTCCTTTTCAAGAGGAACCAACCCTTAACAAAGGAACTGTTTGTTCCTTTGTTAAGGGTTGGTTCATTTTGAAAATGAATCGGAATTGATTCGAAATGTCGAGGATTTAACGTTCTCATTCAACACCTTGTTGCTCCTTCTATACATTCTTTGTTGAAAACACAGTTCCACCATTGCTTATACTTACTTATACAGACAAATCCGTTTGACAGACATACAAACAAAGGATTAAAATTATTGAGATTCCCACTGCGGACTTCAATAGAATAAGGATTATCTATTGATTCCCACTGCGGACGTATACATACCATCGCGGACACATACACAGCATACACAAATAAATCTTACGATCTTAGTTATATAGATTATTAACTTAATAATAAAAATTATATTATTATAAAAAAATGAAATGAACAACACAACATCATTGTAAAAATTTCATCGCAATTGAAGAAATATAGTGAAAGAAAATATAGGTTGAAAGAAAATAGTGAAACTTTGGCAATGTAAGTTTGGTTAAAGGATCTACCTTTTTGTACAACTGGCATTAGAGGCCCCAGGGGCCCCCAACTTAGAACTTTTCAATGGAATGGGGGAGGGGGGGATAAAGGAATACCTTATTTGAAAGGTCTTCGTTAGGCGAGTAAAATGCCGCAACCGATAGCTTTGATACGATGAGCCCATCCAAAATGGCAGCCGATCAAACATTACGAATTTCCTCTACATCCCGATGTCTTACTCATGCTAAAGTCGTCGTAAAGGGACGTAGGTGGCAGCAAAATGCTTCGTTCAATTTAGTTTGATCACATCTACAACGTCTTTTGCGATTTGAAGCCCAGAGTGTGGGCCTCGGTGCCCCCCCCCCCCCCCGAACATTTCGTATAAGAAAACAAAAACTCTTTAATAATAAGTCGTTCTCTAATGCTTCGTTTAACTTAGGCAAAGCTAATGTACCGTAACTGGTTAAAAATTATTGGCGTGTAACAAAAGCCGCTTTTCACCATACGAATTTCATATTCATGGCTCCATCCCTCAGATAACTTTTTTTTACTATTAAACATCCATTTCTTATGGCCATTTTACAAATAATTGTTTAAATATATTTGAACAGGTTCTTAGTTTATTATTGGTTTATTAGATGGAGGGGCGGGGGGGGGGGGGGGGTGAACGGCATCCATGACCTGGCATTGGGGTCCCCGGTCCCCCCCCCCCCCGCCCCATCAATCTCCTAGTTACCAAGTTTATTTCTGTTCCCTACAATAAACATGACTAACACCCCTGGTTCGAGCAGTTGATTCCTGACACCTCCCATAAATTAAAGAGCGCAGGCACTATCGCCTACGCCTGTTCGTTAACTGATGACTATTGATGACGAGGGGCGGGGGTCGGCCGTTGGGGGGGGGGGGGGAAGGTGAAATTTAAATAGCTTATGTCTTGAGACGTATTGCTTGAAGGTTCCCAATCAACTGCCAAACCCAAGGGTTTTTTTTGTTTGTTTTTGTTTAGGTTAAGGAATAAAGAAAAACTTTGTATCTGAGGGTTGAGGGGGGTCAAGGAACCACAATGCAAGCTCATGCAGTGGCCCCCCATCTTAGGGACAACCTTTGGCCCTATGTCTCAGGTGTGTAATCTCAGTGCTGTGCGGTAGGACCTTTGATGGGTGCACCGGACAATTTCCTTTACCGTGCAGGGAAGCCCTCAGGTGGGCGTGGGTGCCATGTTGGATATGTAATAAAACGCATCTCGTATATTCAATGAGCATGCCGTTTTCGGCGATCACGTTGGCTGGGCCCTGCGCATATTTTTCCAATTGGAACCAAAGTTTATTTCTCACAGGAACAAAGTTAAATTTTATATCTGGGGGTTGAGGGAGGCAGGGTGTCCCAACGCGAGCCCATGGGGTGCCCCCCCCCCCCCCAATCCTAGGGACAATACAAAGTCCGATTAGTTAGGTGCGTAATTCCAATGCTGTAGGGCTTTTGGTGGGGTGCAGGGAATTTTTGGACCAACCCTGTATATAAAGGAAATAGGGCATAAACGAAATGATTTTGAGTCAGCATTAGGGTAACAGAATTATTACTTGTGGGCTCGAGTCACACTCCAAATGCCCTTATGCCCTGGTGCACTTTGGCACCTTTATGCCCTGTTGCAGTTCGACTAAAAATCAGATTGCCTGAGTGAACTTTAAACGCCGGAGCTCTTAACACGCCAGTAAAGCTCCAATCTTTGATTCAAGGTTAGTCAGGCTTAATTTGCAACTTGGTTAATATGATTTAAAGGGAGTTGCCAGTTGCCACCAAACGACAAGCTACATCATCTATAGCCATATGCCGTTGTCTAGTTCTGTCTAACCCTTACTTTCAACACGCGAAGGAACACACAAATAAATTTAATTTTACGCAACAAACAAGCCACTAATTACTGAGTGTAAAGTTGGTTCGCCCACTTGCACCAGAAAGCAAAGCGATAAAGTTAAGCCTAACGATATCACGGACGTTTTTATCTCTACAGGGTGTCCCAAAGTCAGTGGTCACCTAGGTGATATATCCAGGTGATATACCGGGTGTTCATGCTAATTTTTATCTTTGTTCGTGCTGGTGTCATCTTTGTTTCGTGTGATGAACAAAGATAAAAATTACCGTTATATCAACATGAACATCCGGTATATCACCTGGGTGACCCCTGACTTTTGGGACACCCTGTGTATCGACCGTTTTGAAACGCAGGTTTAGAACCGCTAGATGGACGCCATCTAGTACCAGTGATATCGTTAACCTTGACCGCTTTCTCCCTGGCGCTCGTGGGCGCACCAACTTTACACGCCGTAATTAAGGGGGCATGTGGCTAGTTTGTTGTGTAAGAAGAAATTTCTTTGTGCATTCCTTTGCTTATTGAAGTCAAGTGCTGCATATAATTAAATAATGGCAGACGGCGCTAGATGCTGCAACCTGTTATTCTTTGAATGGGCACCTTTGAGTGCATAAGAGAAAACGAAAATAGGCTTGCATCTGTATTGAGCAGGGACGACGCTACAATCACTTTACTGGGGAGGCGGCAGTGGGGCAGCAATTTTAGCCAGGGGGGGCGATAAGAACAAAAACCTCCTACTTCTGCGGTACCCCCTCCCCCTGCCCCTCCCCCCCCCAATAACAATCTAGCAATTCTTTCTCACACCCAACGTTCTTAACTGTTTTCTACGCCATTTTTTTTGAAGTAGTTTTAAATTCAGCTGAAAAAAAGATGATTTTACAACTCTCAACAGTAACAACTAGGCTTCATTGATGTGACCTCAAGTCCTTCCTGTCGCTGTGAAAGAAACTAACATAGTATTTTTAAGTACCCGGAATTTCTTCGTTTATACGTTTGATTTTGATCTGATGGTAGGGGGGCGCCATTGGGGGGGGGGCGGCCAAAATTTTAGGGGGGCCCCCTCCCTAGCGTCGTCCCTGGTATTGAGCTGACTAACTGTTACCTCTATCAAAGGACTGAGCTTTGGTAAAGTCCCGGACTTTGATATCAAAGGTCATGGGTTCAGTTCGCAACTGAAAAGCCAGTTGCTCTTTCAGCCGCCTAAACGGCTGAACCACGAACTTTCAAACCAACGGCCGCCTGGCAGCGGCCTACCGTTGCAATGGTCGTAGGCTCAACTCCCCACTCAGACACACAACGAATGGGCAATGCACTAGTTTGCTCGGGTGTTGAATTAACAATAAGGGCGCGTTTATGCAGCGACTCACCTTTGCATTCTCGCAGCTAGAACTCAATCGCGATGGCAAAGGTGACATTGCCATGGTAAGAACGCTAAATGGATTAGCTAAATCCGACATCGTTGGAGTAAATACTTGCAGTCCTATAATCCGTGCCAATAATATAAAGAATTCCTCATGACGAAACAATTTTCCCAAACGCTTCTGAACTCACGTTATTTGCTGTTTTCGTTGCGAGGCGGCAGACATAAAACCACCGCCATGTTGGAATTCGAGGTGATTTCTAGCTTCTAGCTGCGAGAATGCAAAAGCGAGTGGCTGCGTAAACGTGCCCTAACCCCGGCAGGCCGTTTGGTTCTCCATTTCGAAAAAATAATCATGTTGTTATTAATTAACGTATATTAGTGTTTGTAAGCATACCAACAATGTACTTTTTTTCTCTCTTACTAACTGGGTAAAAGGTTTTTCCTCCTTTCCCTGCCGCCTTCTCTCCCCATGCACTCCTCGCCGTTTGAGTGCAAGTTTTGTTTTTCCTGTACTTCAATTGCCACTCGTCACTCAAACTGCATGTCAGCCAGTACCCGTCACTAGAACATTCTGCTAACGTTATCAGGCCAGTTTTTTTTTTTTTAAACTTCAAGCGTGTTTTTATCAAGCCAGCCGTCCGAAAACCAGAATGGGACGTCAAAGAGCTCAGTCAAAGTCAGTCAAAAACGTTGTTTTCCACATTATTTAGAAAAATCCAATCCT
>JAHWFP010250651.1:0-12868 GCA_023313725.1 Lithobius niger
TGTCTACCGCCTCTTCAAAATCCTGCTACAAGCGGGTATCAACCATAGGTGGGGATGCTACAAAAATGCTACAACGAACTGTCCGACTTACACAGTTTTGAAGCGTTTTTTGGGGCAAATATTGCTACAAGCAAGAACAAGAGAAGAGGCTGCTGAATTCACAAATGAATGGGGGCTGTACTTGTGCAGTTCAATCTTGGAACCTCTGATGGCGACTCTGGGAACCAAGTCAAAACTTTCAAAATCTTCAAATTCGCTAGTCTGGTTCATACATGTTTGTGTATAATGTTGAAACGGAAAACATTTTCCGTTGGGTTGCGATTGCAACACTCGTTACTCTGCTCGACCAATGGCAGCCCTCAAAAACCTCAAGCATAGCAAATTTTGCCAAAAAAAAAAATGCTACACAACTAAAAATTCTGTGGTAACATTTCAACAAAAAAAGAATTTCTGTTTTAAGGGTGAAAAGTGCTATCTATGGTCGGGTAACGCTATTGCATATCGCCATCTGTTAACAGCCTGTCGAAACCTTGCTAGTTTTAAAAATTCGCCGCTTGGTGTCAATAGATGGAGCCACCTAACCTACAGTCGTAGCTCTAGTTTCTTAATAATGTACAGCAGTTTTATAACGTTTCTCGTTGACGTTGAAACGACCTACATTCAGGGGGCTCTCCACTCTAAACGATGTGGTGGACCATTTTGCCGATTGGGATTTCTACTACTTTAATACTGGTTCTAGTTTAGCCACATGAATGAAATGCAATTTTCCCCCATATTTTTTCGAGTGGAATAAATATAATCGAATGACGTCATTGGCGGCCAACGACCATCAGCATTGACGTAGGTTGCTGGATGATTGTCGGCACGAAACGGGTGTAAGAAATATGACTCCTTGGAAAATATAGAATCTGATATTTTCAAGTATGGGGCATCTGACTGCAAAAATGCATATCTGGTGAGATGTGTAACGCTAGTTTTTTTTATTTTATTTTTATTTTCCTTTACCACAATAATAACGACGACTTTTTCGGCTGCAAGCAACATTTTACGCACTTTAGCAAAGCCGTGTAAAAATATCGGGGCTTCCTACAAATCTTTGTCGCCAGGTGGCCGCACATCTAATAAATCGTCGTTTTGAAGATGGATGTTGATAAGGTCACTGAAAATTAATTATCTGGTTCTCAAGAGTAACACTAAAAAACTTGATGCGGGGGTGTTTTTATTTGTTTTTGTTTTACTTTTTATTCCCGATTTTTCAAATGCGGTCGAAGGCCTTTTTTTTTTTTTTACCAAACAAAAACTTCAGGTTCACAAGAACCACGAAACCGCATTTATTGATGAACGAAAAATTGGTTCGTAATTAAGAATAAAAATGAAACTATCCGGCCAAAAAATTGTCCAAGATTCAGTAGAAAAATAAAAAAGGAGGGAGCGAGAGGTAGGGAGGCAGGAGGGTGAACTCCCCTTTCGCCAAATCCCGTTTCGCCAAAAAGAAAGCAGATTAACAGCTTTTGCTTCGGGGGGCAAGATTCTCTTTTAATAATAGTTAAGTTATACACATGATGGTTACCCTTTCCTAAACGGGAATTCCCGTTTTGCAGAATCCCGTTTCACAAGATAGAATGAAAATATCCTTCAAAATTTAACTTTGTAGAAATTAAAGAGGCATATCTAATTGGAAGTAATTTGTGATTAGTTGCGGTTTCTGATGTTATGTGTTTAGCCGCAGCGAGCGAGGCACGTAATTTGAAACAAATTGTTCTGCAAAGCGGGATTCTGCAAAACTGGTGTTTGTCATAAATGTCTGACCATTATCATGTTGTAAATGTTCGTGTTTAAATGTTTTGAATATTTGGTGTGCCTAAATTTCGTAAACGGTATTTGGCGAAACGGTATTGGCCCCTGAGGCAAAAACTGTTAATCTGCTTTCTTTTTGGCGAAACGGGATTTGGCGAAATAGGACGTAACTGGCAGGAGGGAAGGAGGAGGTGTAAGACGGAGTGGGGCGGGTGGGAGGTAGGGAGAACAATCGTATGTAGGCGCAACTGCCCCTCCCCCACCTCCACCAGGAAACTCCCCTGTCCCTCCCCCGAAATAATCTCACGCTCCGCTCCTGTATTTCAACGTCTAATGGTGGCGGGTCTAGAAAACTACCAGTACAAACACTGTAGCTGAGCGTTTCAGATGTCCGCGGTTTGTGTAGCCCGTCCCTCTTTAAAGTGGGTTCCCATCAGCGTGGGTTCCCAAAAATGAATTGCCGGGTTTTGTTTTTATAGGGTTGTAATCGGTTGTGGCTAGTTGAACAGTGAATACCGTTGTCACGAGCGTTAAAGTTCCGTAAACGTACGGATGGCGGATTGGCAGAATACATCGCTATTTGATATCTAGGAGAAAATGGTCACGTATCTTCAACATCAGTCTGACAATTCGGCTTTGAAGGGTGGCAAGATACAAAGAAATGTTATCCTGATAAAACTTTTTTTTTTAAATAAATCGCGATAATCGATAATATCTCGATAAAGAAAATTTTGAGGCTGGAATAACCATTTTAAGTTTGTTAATTAAGAAAACTTTGGCTGAAGCCTAAAGTGCAACCTTCGCGAATGTGAATTGTGTGGCACTCGCCATTTATTCGGCCAGAAGACACTTGGCATTGTCCATTACTTCGTCACCAAGTAGAAACAATTTAGCAGTTGTGATAATTAAATATTGTTTGCATTAAACTAACTGTCCCATCAGCTAAATCGGGTAGCAACAGTATTACACACTTAGTTGGAGTGCCCTTGTAATCCGTATGCAACACCGCAAACTGCTTGTCTCTAGCTATTACGGTTTCCGAGATATGACAACTTTAGCATCGGGGCTTGCACGATAATTCGATAAATCAGAAAAAGTGCGATACGATAATTGAGGAAAATTTTTATCGCGATGTTATCGAATTATATATTATTGTGCCACCCCAAATCAATGGTAAAATTAATGTGCTACCTGACTGTCACAGTGACATTAAGATCACGAGCGTTTGCTTGTGTCTGGGCTTAAGCTCGTTAATGTTTTCATCAATGTTTTTTTGTAAGTATTCAATGATCTCGTGGCCTGTACGTCTGTTTTACAACGTATTGTCGTTTACATTTGGTACATCATTTGTTGTAGGTGAACAAGGCCAAGATTTTGGCCGAACTATAAAAATTATCATACACGGCGATAGCCATTGCTGTAAAAAAAGGTATACACGAATTACAAACAAAAACGTCAAGTGTGCCGTAAAAAAGGGGTTATATGATTGAAGTTTCATTTTACTTGTTAAAAGGTACACGGATAAAAAAATGATGATTTTTAATTGAAATAATCAAATGTACAATTGAGGAAATTCCATCTGTTTAAGTGCTGTTGTGCTTTACCAATCATATATTTAAAACGTAAAGCACGATAGCAATTAAACAGATGCAGTTTTCTCAATTGTACATTTGATTATTTCAATTAAAAATCATCATTTTTTATCCGAGTACATATCATATAACCCCTTTTTTACGGCACACTTGACGTTTTTGTTTTTAATCCTGTATTTAATGTCATGTGGGGCTTTGACAGGTGCCAGACAGAAGAGAAAAAAAGCCACAGAAAAAAATACGTTTCGTGATGAAACTTCCTTTGCTTGCCTGGTGAAATTCGAGCCAAGGCAACTGACCTAACCTAGCCTAAGCTGCAACGAAAATAACACAAAAAAATCGGCTTTTTTTCAACGGATTTTTATTTTTTGTGTGCCTTGGGCTGTTTTATCCAGGCTTTTTTTCCGTGGCTTTTTTCCGTTCACTGGTTTCCGGATGGTTATCATGTGCCAGAGTTCCCGGGTTAGCCATCCCTAGCGTTTTTGGCCCCGTGATGCGTCGTGCTCATGTTAAATATGGCATGTGAAAGATCCTAGGGTTTTCCGATGGGCATTACCTAGCAAAATTGCTCCTCTTCTTATCTGGCACTATGGCTTTGGGCGGGAGCGTGTCACAAACGCCTTCACATATTTTACGTTATTTATCTTTAATTTTATTTATTCTTTATCTTTGTTTTTATTTACATGAGTCGATTTAGACGCTTATGCGAACGGTTTGTCTGCCTGGGTGTCTCTCTCTGTCTGTCTGTGTGTTGCGCTATAACGTTTTAACGAATTCTGTCAAATTTTACACACACGTTCTATGGCACATTTCTAGGTCTAAGTTCGAAAATGGGTCGAATCCGTTGGAAATCAGAAATAATCAAAGTTTTTTGTTCGTACGAAGTTCGTTATTTTTTCTTCAGTCGACTGACGTCATCCATCCACCGACCTATCGTTGGTAACTATGCAGCCCTCGTCAGCGGCTGACGTCACCACCAGCCCACCAATGGCTGGTAACTTGCTCAAATTATTCTACGGGACGTTGACGTAGGCCGCGGCCCCACGGATATGTACGAAATTACTGGATAACACTGCATGCGAAAGTTGTGTGCCGCCATGGCATGCCATCGCAGCTGATCAAAGACTAGAAACGCATGCGGCCACTGGTTTTGCGTGTTGTGTACGTGTCGTGGAACCGCGGCCAAGAAATCATTATGGTTTTTGGATTGTATTCTTTAAGGACGGTTAATTATTCACTGGTGATAGACAAAATAGTAGCCGTATCGATCGCTGTATTCGCAAGAGAAAACAAATGTCGCTCACTATAATTGGTTTAAACAGGTTTATTTACTATCTGATAAGCCACCTAAGAATCGCACGTGCTCGGTTAATGGTGTGTCAAGCCCCCGTTCCCCACGCCTCTACTTCCTCCACCCCTCCCTTCCCCCATTGTTTGTGGGCAACGGCGGTGGGCAACATCCTTCACTACGTGTGGGAGGATGGATGGTTCGTAAATGAATTCACGTTGTCGGCCATGCATTTTTCCACTTCTCGCTGCACTGCGGAGTGCAGCTATTCAATCTCTGTTGGCCGTGTACTTCTCCCTCGTGGTTTCCAATTATGTTATGAGATGGCGCTCATGTTTATTTGTCAGGCACAACCTAATAGACGATCGCCAGTGTATCGTCCGTTTTGATTGGTCGAAGCAGATGACGTAGGAACACGTCAGAGCTAATCAGAGCCAATCAGAGCTTGCTGTCGCTATTATCCTCGCTCGTTATCAGTAATGAGTTTTTCTTTTGTCCATTAGGTAATGACTTTTAATAATAATAATAATAATAATAATAATAATAATAATAATAATAATTTATTACAGATGTACCCCGAGCTTTTAGTAAGCTTGTATGGGTTATATTGGACAATACAACAAAAAACTTACAAAAATACACTGTACAAATATTTACAATTTCCAAACAAAAATACAGAATTATTTAACATAAATTATACAATGTTACAAAATTAGTTAGATGAGTAAATAAAGCATAGTATTAAGTAAATAACGACATATCAACAACAATGACCAGGTAAAATTTTTAGTAAACTGTTGTTTATCATTAATATATTATATTGATTTTACTCAAAGATTTCATCAATTTTTATTTTTATTTTTTATTCTTAGTTGTTAATTAACCACTCCTTAACTCTCTTTTTTATTTGACCATATCCGGTTAGCTCAGTTAACTCAACTGGTAATTGATTAAAAATCATTGGGATGTAATAATTTTTTGATTTCATCCCATAGTTATTTTTAACTAATGGGATTTCGTATCTTATAGTTTTTTCTTTTAAATAAAACTGCAAATTATATTCCTTTTTTAGTCGAAATTAAATTAAAGTAACACCGGAAGAAAGCAAGCTTTGTAACCGGTTCACAAGAAAACACGTAACAAAAACACTTCAACACCGGGCCAAATCGTATTGTCTCTTCCAACTGCTGCTTGAAGGTTCCAACACTTTCTGGGAGTGAGTTCCAAGAATCAATGGCTCTCACAGTAAAGCATGACTGTCCATCAATGGTCCGGATTCATGGTGTTGTCAGCTTCTTGCTGTGTCGTATGGTTTGTATAACAGTCGACCGTTGAAGAAGATGGTCGACAGGCAAAATCACTTCGCCAAACAAAATCTTGATAAATCAACAAGGTTTGTCAGGTCAAGCCTTTTCAAATGTTTTTCGTAAGACAAATCCTTCAGTGAAGAAGAAAGATCCAGAAATATCGTCCATTTCGATTTGAATGTGGTGCTGATCGCTTGCATGACCTTGTGACGATGTGGTACCGGTCGCTGAATTGTTATACTTATCGCAAACACCCCTCCAAAACCCGTCCAATCTGCTGTAACAGTGTCTCGGCTCCCACTTTGGGGCCGGAACCCCACCCTCACGCGGCGGCGACGCCATTCATTGTTCCAGATAAGGACGGGAGTACGTCCCACCCATAAGCGCCTCTATAATTTTAAAGCAACACCCCGCCTGCCTTATAACAGCCACGCGTTGATCGCCATCCGCGTATATACCTCGCCAAGGTCAAATGAGATAGTAGCTGCGTTCCTCGCAGCGAAGAACGCATCTATAAACTGTCTCAATTGGCATTGCGCATAATAGACGAACCGGCATGAACGCATTAATCATGTCGTCACAAACCGGAATGATTCTCGTATTTTAACATCACAATTTATAATTTTCTAGGCTAGTGTCTTATAATTTTGCTTCGACGATCTATTGGAATAATTAATTTTAATTTTTACCGCATTAGTCTTTTAGATTTTTGATCTCACGGTAATTATTAGAGGAAGCCCGTCCTATGCACGGGGCCGGTCACATTTCCCGGGACACATTTCCCGGGACATTTTCCCGGCACTCTTCCCGACGACTTATCCGATTGATCGACCACTCATGCCTGGCTCCTTTTTGGCTGCAGGTAGAGTGGGAGAGTGCATTTTCAATGCGGACGCGAGGAGGGGAGAAGTGGTTTTCCTTTAGGCTTTCCTTTTCCTTTTAGCCGGCCTCCTATATTATAAAGATTAGTACATACACACACAGAGATGAAACGTCATGGTTATTGTAAGCGCGCAAAGCATTATATAAGTGCGGAAAACACTTAAATAAAGTTACTAATATTTAACAGAAAATCTCGTATACGCCACGTTTTAAAACGGATTTTTACCAAGGGATTGACTAACAGTAAGGAAATAGACCTTTGCGGCCGTACTTGATGTGGTGGATCGAGAAAAATGGCGCTGGGAGGTATATCCCTTTAAGCTTCCCCCTTCAGCAAAAATTCTGGCTACCGTACCATGCTGTAATAGTCGCACTTGCTCCTTCCTCTCGCTCGGCCGGCCATTAGTACTCCATCGCTTCCTCGTTGTGCCGGTAACCAAGTTTACCAAACGTGCAAGCTGGTTACCACAAGCTCATCCACGTTGTTGACGGCAAGTGCTTCCCCTTAATGCTAATATTACGCCAATAATTAAATTACTAAAGTCAACACTCGCGTTGTTAGACACGACAAGAGCTCGCTCGAATCGTACAGGCGCCTCATGAAGGCAGACGTTTCAAATTTAAACAAAGACACGAAGACAGTGGATTTTTCTCTTAGCGCGAACAATTGTGCTCGTTTGCAATTCAATCCGTAACTGTTTTATTTCCCCTAATCGTGTTATATAGCTCGCCTTCACTTGGAAATGTAGCGCATGTTGTCGTCGGGTTGGGCATCATTGATGGAGAGCTTGAGATGGAGAGTAGGGCCGAGGCGGAAAGAAATTTTATGTTGGTAGATTGAAAATTTCAATTTAAAAAAAAATTCTTGTAAAACGTAAGGCCGCTAAAAGTTAAAAAGTGGTTCTCGGGTGCGCACGTATGGGATTTTTTCTTAGCGCCTGAAACTTTTTTTTATGACGTAGTCTAAAAAATATCAAAAAAATTCCAAATCACGCCTCAGCACTTTCACCAAACATTTTCTGGAGCCGATGACCATATGAGCTCTTTGCGCCATTCACATGATCGCCTCGAAACAAATCTTAGGGTCGTTCAGCGGCATGTCATATAACTGAAAAATTGCGTCTAAAGAATAGCTTTTATCAAATGTGTAACGCTGTACGCTGAACTTGGCATTAAAACCCAGATATTGTACTCGACAACAAAACGTAATCTACTGATTTCGTTTTGTTTGGTAAAAAAAAAAAAGCCATCGCCCGCGTCTGAAAAATCACGAATAAAACATTAAAAAAACAACACCGCCCGCTCGCGTCAATTTTTTTAGTACCACTACCGAGAAGCACTTAATTAATTTTTAGCGGCCCAACATGAGTTTGAACAAGCGTGCAAAGCGAACATAATCTACTATTGGTAAAGAATACATTCTCGCAACGCTTGAGTGCAGTAGAAGAGGCAACGGGTTTGCCATCAATCTGGGGAGAGGCTTGCAAATTACTTCGCACAGTGTAGCTTCTCAGGTAGCTAAGACTGCTAGTAAATTGCAGCTCGCTAATGCAAATTATGGATATAATCAGGTTTGACAGGACTACCCATGTTCCACGTAGGACGATATATGGTAAACTGCGTTTACCCAGCGTCGTAAACCTTTGCGTCCCTGGTTTACCAGACAAGCCGATTCACAATTTAAGGCGCAGCCATCTGTGATACTTCCGCTTTGAGATTATGGGATGGCAACCGCCATTACGGCTAAACGTTGTGAGCAAATTCAATCGCACAACTAAAAACACACACAGCTAAAGTTAAACTGTGATACTGTTTGCATAATTTATTCTAGCACCGGCAACAGTTTGAACCAATTTTCCAATAGCTGTTCGATTTTATAAATTGATGTTTGCATAGCTTTTAAGATGACAGCGTTTTCACATTTGTGACAACCTGCCTGTAAAAGTCGTATATACGTTGCCTTGTCGCACACCACAACAGGTGTGAATGATGTGTTTCTCACGAATCTCATACAGGCGAGAATGGTAGGCGCCGTGTTTCTTCTGTTTTTAAAATTGTTGTTTTAATCTGAAATCGCTGCTGTGTTCTTCATGGGGCGTTACAATAATTTTATAAATAAAAAAATAAATAAATAAATTGTAGTAATTGCCTCTCCCGAATCTCATTCAGACGAGAACAGGAAGTTAGCTGGAGCCATGTTGGCGTTACCACCGTCGGCCAAGCGCCGGAAGCATTGCTGACTGCGAAGGTTTGAAAGGCATTGTTTCTAGTACAGTTGCAAATAACTGGTTCCACCCTTCGTGCAGAGTCGTGATCCCATGCGGCCAGATGTCGAACTAAACCATGCACAATGGCTGTTTGTCGTGACGTCACCATGAGTTAGCCAATGACGAACGAGAACAACGGCTGTTTGGCCGTCTGATTGGACTAGCCCAGTCACGTGATATACACGTCACAGCAAACAGTCATGGTGCGTGATATAGTATCCGTTTTTACTTTTACGGAAAACGGTACGTTAAAAATTACGTTGTGTACGTTTTTACCTAGCAAATGCGTGTAAAAAATGTGCCTTGTACTACTGTGAATACTACAAGCACGTGTCCATTCGCATGAACCAGCATTTAAACGAACCTGAAACACGGAAGACATTTTGTTTGTTGAGTCAATGCCGACTGGAGTAGAAATTGCGTGTCTTGCTTCCCGACTCTGCGACATTCTCGCGCATGCCAGGCAGTTAAAGTATTGCGTTGGTAAAATGCGATTTTGGCGATGTTAAAGCAACCGACTCGGAGCCAGGAGCTGAAATCTGATGCTTCTCTCCCAGACGGCCTTGTACAAACGGTGGATTACAATGCGAGAGTTACAACATGGATACTTTTGGACGTGTATGGCGTTTATTCGCTCCTGGTATAATTACTTAAATTAGGCCTAATCATACTAATTACATGAGTCTGTAGAGGAAAAGTGGAATTTAAAATCGGTCGAGAAACTTGGCTAAAGTCTGTAGAAACGGTGAGAAGGCCGTCTAAGTCCCTCGGAACTCTTGAGACGACGCATTTTCAGCATTTTAGTGTCTTTGACAGCACTGTATTAACCCGTAGGGACCTGGTGCATAAGATTTATTGGGGCCTCCTCCCCCCCCCCCCCCAGTCCCGGCAAAAAGGAGAAAAACCATTTTTTTTTAATTGAAATTTTTGCGATGACAACTTTTCGGTAAAAGTAAATTTTTTTCTTATTTAGAATAGTACCGTACCTTATTTTAATTTTCCCGTGACCGTGGCCCGGTGCTTCAGCACCCAAAGCAGCACCCCCTTTAATCCGGCCCTAGTCGTTGAAATTGTCAGTATTTTTTAGATTTATTTTCATTTACAATAAATGCCTTATTAGATTACCGCCCCATAACTTCGGTTCTTGGAGGGCGGGAGGGGAGGAAGGGGGGTAATTTCCACACCTTTGTTCCTCGCTAGGTTCATGACTGCCAGAAAGCAACAACAGAAATGATGCATATTGTGAAAATTTTCGGGAGTGCCACAAATTCTTAGCAGATTGGGGGCCTCTGCCAACGTAAAGACTAAAACGTAGACGTGGAATCAAACTAAGACTTGCAGTTTTCAACATTGGAGGCGCTGATAATGTGCTTTGGCAAGCCTTTCCACAAACTGACGACTTTATGAAAAAACGACTTTTTTGTGTAGGCTTTGAAATATTTTGGAAAGTAGTTTGTGGCTGTGACCACGTGTAAAATTACAGTGGGCCAAGGTGAAAAACGTGTTGGACGAGGGAGTGTTGTAGCTTTTTAGAATCTTGAAAACAAGACAAATCACGGAGTATTAAGGGAACTATTACGTCGAGGGGGGGGGGGGGGGAGGAAAAGACTGCCTCAGGGGCCAGTCCCGTTTCGCCAAATCCCATTTCGCCAAATATCGTTCACGAAATTTTAGGCACACGAAACATTTAAAACATTTATAACATGGTAATGGTCAGACATTTATAAACAAACACCCGTTTTGCAGAATCCTATTTTGTTAAATAATTTGTTTCAATTACATGCCTCGCTTGCGCTACTGCGCTCACCGCGGCTAAACGCATAACATCAGAGACCACAACTGATAAAAAATTACTAACAAATAGGTATGCCTCTTTAACTTCTGCAATGTTAAATTTTTGAAGAATATTTTGATTCTGAGAAACAGGATTCTGCAAAACGGGAATTCCCGTTTGGAAAAGGTTAACCATCACGTGTATAACTAACTATTCTTAAAAGAGAACCTTGGCAGTGACGTAGTGACGCCCAAGCATTATAAACAATTATATTTAAAGCGCACGTTTTTCCGGCTGTATTGTCAGTTTTCAAAACGCTAATAAATCAACTGAGCTTAGTCTACCACTACTTGCTTCTGTTAAATGGTTGCCTTTTAAAGCCCCACTACATAGAAATATGGTATTAAATTTCGTGTACGTAAAAGTTTGTCAAATTCGTTCTGGCGAAACGGGATTTGGCGAAACGGGACTGGCCCCTGAGGCAAAACTGTTCATCTGCTTTTTTTTTGGCGAAACGGGAGTTCACCCCTCCCTCACCCGAGGTCCAAAAACATTCTGACAGTCTTGGGCCCCCGCCCACCGCAAAAAAATAAGCTTTTCTTATACCTTTTTAGGTTAAGTATAGATGAGTTCCTCTCGACTAATTACGTAATGCATATCTCATCGACAGGTTCCCAATTGTGTGGAAAACGAGCCACGACTCTAAGTGAGTTTTTGTAAACAGTCCAAAAAGTGTTCTTTAAAAACCATCTTTGAACGTAGACGATTCACGATTCATTTCGGTAGAATACGTTTTGATTGAAGGAGACGCTATTAGCACTAACGAGGCAGTTCGAGTCAGCATATCCATGCCGTTCATAACATGTGCACGTGCAAAACTAAGTATAACCCCATGGTGGGTGCAAAAACTAGTTAGAAAGTGGTTTTAAAGCACTATTCTCCGGATGACACTAGAAACGACGTCAAAACCATACATAAACTTACTCGATGGGGGAAGGGGTATCTGGAGAAGCTAGGCATTTGTAGAAATTTTGACTGATGAAAGTGTCATTTTTTAGGTCAAAAATCTTTTTTCACCCAGTATGGTCAGTGTTTTGTGACCCCCACCCATTATCGAGCCAAATCCCAAAAAAATGTGCCGGCGGGGCGCGGCTATAGAGTCGAAAAAAATCCATAACACCCCGCCCCCCAATTCCCTACACACCTCCCTCTCCTCCCGTAGATAAATATTAATCAAGGCGTGTTAGCCTTTCGTGGTAAGGAAGAACTTGAGAAACAGATAAATAGATGGAAAAGACGACGAAGCACGTATACGAGTCAATACGACTAACTAAAAAAGTTGAAAATTGGTTTGATTTCTTTAACCTAATTTCAAACATAAACGAACTTAATTCGTGACGGGCATTCATACCAGATCTTTCGACGCAATCTGAAAATCCTGTTATAATTCTGCGAGGAGATTGGCACCTCTTCCGTCCTGCGTTGTCAGCGGGCTTTCCAATTCGCTTTAATAAATTTCAAAATTTAATGAGTTTTGGACCGATTGTCTCGCAAAAGGTGGATGAACCCTTTGGCGCCTGGAAACCAACTCGCCAATGGCGTTACGTCCCTTAATAGGATTTGGGACCAAA
Organism: Lithobius niger; assembly: GCA_023313725.1. Taxonomy (NCBI): domain Eukaryota; kingdom Metazoa; phylum Arthropoda; class Chilopoda; order Lithobiomorpha; family Lithobiidae; genus Lithobius; species Lithobius niger. The sequence goes on from JAHWFP010250651.1 coordinate 12,539, forward strand.
CATTAATGGGATCTGATTTCTCTCAACTATACTGACTGACCATCGGCCATCCTCCAGGTCGGGCGGCCAAGCCGGCCCTTACCTTTTGGCCTCCTGGTCTAGCTTTCGGACATTGCCGTTTCGGGCAGTTAGCACGTGCTATAATTTAACTCCAGATGGCTTGTTGAGTTTAGAGAAAAGAACCATTTAAAGAAAAGTCATTAAAGCATTAACAGGTGAAAAGTTTTGCATGAAATATAAAATGGATAACCGTAGGAAATAAACTGTTGATTACACAAAAGCTGTAGGCTGTATCATGGCCAGTCTACTGGCACGACCTATAATACTTGG
>JAHWFP010250652.1:0-12177 GCA_023313725.1 Lithobius niger
TGCATGCAGTAGCACGGGGAGTCTGGACGAGGTTTATAAAAAAAAAATCCGGGATCGGGCATGGCGTTGAAGAACCATCAGGGTGGCAAAATGGGCCAAGAACCAAAATCTAAACAACAAGACAGCAAGCCGTTTCTAATTGTTAAAGGCGGCCTATTGTTAAAAGGTCGATTGTTGATAAATAGGCGGCGTAAGGCTTGGGGCCATTGCCCTAATAAAAAAAATCATTCTGGCCACGTGTCTGTTAACTGAAAGCGAATAAAAGCATATTTTGTAAGGCTTGGGGTGATCCCGATTACCGATTCAGAATGCCTCACGTAATTCCCTACCGATGGTAGAAATCGGAAACGGTAGTTAAATTCCAGATAGATCGGTAATAAACCAAACTGAATATATTTTCACTTCTTGTGGCCCGACTTTGACGTTGAAATACACCATTTTGACGGTTTATTCACCAGCTTTCCAATAGTCCAAACCCCAAGCAGCTGTCTCTTATTGTTTAGAAATTATAACGCAATTTTTTTAATTTTACTGGGGGATTTGCCGAGACCTTTCCTGGTAGCATGTTATCACTACGTTCAAATGTCGACCCTTTTTAGCCAATCAGCCAAGCAGCAAAGAAAGCGCTCCATTGTGTCGAGGGTAGTACTAGTGATGAAAAGACAAATTATGAAAAGTTTATCATTGTTTTTACTTTAGATAGCCAAAACCGTGATGACCAGACCAGCCATGACAACATCTTTCCGATTAAAAAAAAAGTGTTTGGGAACCAGCTCCACTCAGTGTTGGGCATATAATTACATACACTTTTTTTTTTCATTTTTGCTACTTGTTTACAAAAAAAGCATCCTTGAGATATGGTTAGTGCAGCTATGTGGTTGTCCAGATTACGAGACTTGATAAAAAAAAAAAATATTCGGGGGAAGGAGGATTTCGGAACATAGGTCACACCAACATGGCTGCCCTCACCACCATTTTAAAGGCTTCGGGCGCCTCTGGATTACAGGTAGATGCTCGAATTGGGAGTATATTTAGTTTCTGCCATTATATTCCACCGCTTGTGATAAAGGCAACTGGAATAGATGCTGCGGTCTGGCTTCCTGGTACCAGGCATTCATAAGTAGAACCACGAGTTGTAGCGGTGGGAAGAGTCTCGAAGGTAATTCTACTCCAAGTTCCACCACTCGTTCTGAGTCGCCACCACGTGTGCAAGTAGGCCAGGCAGTAGTTCAATAAAATAAGGTAAAAAACGGGCCAATAAATGAATTAATTAGCAACAAGCCACAAATTTGTGGGATGGTCGTGGGTGGCATGCTAAACAACATACTACAAGTCCCCTGAAATCCGACCAGTGCATTGTTCGCCATCTTGGAAATATGGCGTCCAAAAACGGTTTTTTCAATAGATCTCGGTAACGGGTTGCTCGGGCAAAAAGATATGTTCTCACCAAAAATGTACAGCATTCAAGTTTCTACAAAAAATGGTCTACTATTTTTTTTGGTAGATTTAATGAATCAGCCAATAAACGGCATAGAAGAATGTTGAGCTAATGCCGCCATCTTGGAAATGCGTTGGAAATCGTTTTTTTCCCCAACATATCATGGAAACGGGTGCATATAATGTTTACTCCGAAATTGTAGTGCATGGAATTGTCTGGAAAAAAGGTTCTTTTCGGTTTTTTAAACTGAGTCAATGGCTCAGCAAATAAACGGTGCCAAAGAAGCCACGCATGACTGTGGCACCCAATGTACATTACATTTCATATAGTTGGGCAGCTTAAGGCCCAAAATTGATGGAATTTTTCACTTTCTGTGAAAAGCATGAATACATATGAAGAGTATCTTGAAAAAAATTGCTATGATAAAAAGTTCAAAAATCCCCTTGGGGGAGGTGGAGGGGGTGATTTTCCTGCCAAAAACGGTAGACAGTGATTTTCGTGTTCAAAGTATTCTTGCGAGCCCTGTAATAGCCCAAAATAGATACGCTAAGGATTTTCTGAAGGGGGGGGATCTATTCTTTCCATCAATCCTACCCGACATTGTTTAATTGTTTGTCCTATGTAACCTAAACAATTTCAGTTAGGATTGATGAAAGAATAGCTCCCCACCTTTCATAAAACCTAAGCATGTCCATTTATGGCTATTCAAGGGCTTGCAAGGGCACTTTGAATAATTCTAAAATAACCATACGCTTTCGCTGCTACATCATTACCTCTTTAACTGTAAATTGGCATTGGACGAACCCCATCTAAGTTAAACAATTTCGGGTAGGTTTGATGGAAACAAGAGATCCCCACCTTTCAGAAAATCCTAATGCATATCCATTTCTGGCTATTAGAGGGCTCGCAAGAATACTTTGAACACGAAAATCACTATAACTAGTTTTTGGTGGGATATATCACCCCCTCCCCCCCCTCTACCTCTCCCCAAGGGTTTTTTTGAACTTGCTATCATAGGTAATTTTTTCCCCAGTTACTCGTCATGTATTCATGCTTTTCACAGAAAGTGAAAAATTTTATCAATTTTGGGCCCCAAGCCACCCAACTATATATGAAGTGTAATGTACATTGGGTGCATTGGGGGCCACACGCCTGGCCTCTTTGGCACCCTTTATTCACTGAATCATTGACTTGGTTTAAGAAGAAAAAAAGAATAGAACCTTTTTGCAGATAATTACGAGCTCTACAATTTCGTATTAAACTTTATCTGCAGCAGTTTCCGTGATATATTGAAAAAAAAAAGACTAAAATTGCAGGGCCCGAACCTGCTTAATTTTAGTATTTATTGTCTAACCGAAAATATACATTACCCGTTTTTAATATAGTAGATTCCCCCTGTGAGCTTATTTTCCCCTAGAGTCTTGAAAGTTGTCTTCCCTGGCGAGCTCGTATGGTACTGCACATGTGCGAGGCTTGCTTATATAAGCTTCCGCGCAGCGGCTATTGGCATCATTTCTCCTCCTTCCAGAACCTAGCTAATGGAGGGGAGGCCTGGGCGGTAGTTAAGGTAATGTATATTTTCGGTTAGGCAATAAAAACTAAAATTAAGCGGGTTCGGGCCCTGCAATTTTAGTCTTTTTATAGCCGACGAAAATATACATTACCTGTTTTTAATGTAGCAGACTTTGTCACCAGGCGGAGGGCTACGTTCGGAGTTCTCCCGCAGTACGAGTCGGCACCCCCAGGAAAGAATCTTTCCTGATGAAGACCATTCTGCTGTCCCAACCACTTTCACTCACTTGAAGTAAACCGTAGTATTTCGGAACCCATGCTAAGCAATGGGAAGTTTGGTAAGAGTGAGATTGGGGAGTGCGGTAAGCTCAGCAAATAATTTTTGGTTAATACCACTTTGCATGCAGAGGTCTTTACATACGGGGTACAAGTATAAGATATCAACTAAACATGTTGAAACATCTTACCTTGTGGGAAGGTGGCTTGACACAGAAGAACTTGAAAATGAGGCCGGAGGGTAAAGATGCGGAGGCAATATGTTGTATGAACGGAGGGTAGGTAGGAGATCCGGAAGGCCAACGATGCACTGACTGGTAGAAGGTAGACTCCTGGAAGGTAGGTCATAGCAGCGTAGGAATATGATTGCAATTTTGTTGACGATTAGTGGAACGGAGAGTGCAATGTAGGGCAAATGATAATAGTTTGATCATAGCATGCGGCGAGAAGAATGTTTACAATGTCCAATCAGGGAGGACAGTCCAATCGGACCGCCTCGCCGGGCCGGAGGGACGCAGAAAGGTCGAAATTAATCACGGCATCATACGAAAACTGAAAGCTACTCCTGTGGCCCTGGCACGGCAACGGGAGCAAGGTAAATCCCCATCCGCATGCCTAGTGTTTGGGTATATACCATGAAAAATAGGGATGAATGATGCGGTGTTGTCGTTTTGTCAGCCAGAGTAGTTGGACAAGCGAGATGGCGAAGGATTTCGCAGCGTTTGTTGTCTAATGACAAAAGGAAGAGTCTCGGAAGTGCAGGAGATAGTCTCAGTGCTGGTGTGTTGAGCGGAAGCGGAAGGTGGTGTACAGGGCGTAGTGATGACTGAAATGGAAGGAACATAGTTTGGACGAAAAGAGAGGGACACTTCTTGCGGAAGGACAATGGAAGGGCGTTGTGGTGATAGTGTAACAGGAGGGAGCGTGGTGACCTGTGCAGATCACATAGGTTGCGGCTGTTTTAGGAAACGGAGGCGGAGGAATCATCCACTGGTGGAGGAGCATCCGCATAAAGAGGCAGAGGACGCCAATTTATGGTTGTCTGTTGGAGAGGAGGTACGGCTGGAGGGCTGTGCAATAGAATGCGCAGACAGAGGCGGCGCGGAGGGATATCATACCCTTTTCAATGAAACATCAGTATTTAATGCTGGATGGAGGAAGGTGAAAGCCGACAGTAGGCAGTGAAACGATTCGCTTTAAGCAGATTGTGCGGAGGCAGCGTGCAAGGGGGGAGGAGACCGGGGACGAGAAACGTTGCTAATCCGAACTGATCCACCTCCCGCCCAAATACAAGGAAGACTTGGGTAACACAAAGTTTAGCGTGTCAGTCGACTTGAAGGTGTAAGTTGAGTCACGTAGATTCGTGGCTGTGTCCCAGAGCTGCTCCTCATAGTATGGAGTTGACGAGGGTCTGTGTAAACTGATTCATGGCGTAAGAAGTAGAAAAGCAGCTTCTCCGGAACACTTGGTTGATGAGGAGAGGTAGCTGGCGAGCGTCATTCGGAGGAGGGCCGGTGTATAACCTTTCACATAGTGTATTGGCTGTAGGTAGCAAGGGCGTTTGCTTAGGATGCAGCTGGGAGGCCTAGTCGGAGGACACTGTCATCGTTGCGGATTAGCTGTACCATCGCTGATAGGGCGAGTTTCCCACGGCATGGGCAAGGCGGAGGACGAGTTTTTATCTAACTCAGGATGCGAACCATTTCCGAGGACGCCGCCTCCGTTGCGGAGGAAATTGTTGCAAATGGTAGGGTGTTTGTTGATTGTCTCAATAGAGGAGGCTGAAAGGGTAGCCGGTCAAGGAGGCCAAAACTAAAACCTGTAGCAAAACCTCCGATTGGGATACTGAGTGGTTGGAGGGATCATTCGTGGAATGATGATCGTGAAGCGGGAATGCAGGAGCCGGGATGGGACGTATCACGTTGCGTCAGTGAGTCTTGAAGAGAAATATTCCGGATGAATGGTGGAAGAGGTCGGTAGAGGTGAAGAGCCATCTTCCACGGTAGGAACGGATGGAGGTTTTATTAGTGGCGGAGGGCTGGAATGACCATCAAAGAAGGAGCGGAGGGAGTCCTCTGTGGAAGGGTGGTGTGCAGAACAGGAATAGCATGACGTTAAGTCAAGGTACGAGGATTGGTCCCGTTGGGGGGCAGTGTGTAGTACAGCTGAAGGTAGAGAAAAGACCAGCGGGCTGCATATCCGAAGGTTGTAATAAAAAAGATAGGAGGGCTGCATAAGAGGATGCGCAGGTGGGTTTTTTTTCTGTATGCAGATGCGGCCGTAGTTCTACAGGCTGCAGGAAGGGACGGCCTGGAAAGGAAGGGAGGCGGAGGCGGAAGCGGAGGTGATCACGCCAAAGAGTTCGGTTTTGTTGTTAGTATGATAACGCCAATGCCGTCCGCAACTGGCGGAGCCGGAGGGGACGCAGGATGAAGAATGCGGCGAAGAGGAATCATCCCTTGTTGTCCTCGCAGCTTGCGGTGTGAGAGAAAACGCGGAGTGTTGGCGCTTGACGACCAAGCTGTCACATGGAATGAAACCGTGTGCAGTGCAAACAGGAACGATGGACGAGTCGACTTGGGTAGGAACCAGGAGCACACCCCAAACACTAGAGGGTGTGGGGGGGGGCGAGCAAGGAACGGACGTAGACCACGGGATGGGTGGGGTGTCTCCAAGTAGTTCTTGTCGAAGATGACGGCAGACAAACAGACAAGCCGGACTGCTCCGTCTGACGGTATACATAACGGAGGCTGCGCATTAAGGTCATGATGATCTTCGGACTGTTGTAGTATATAGAAACAGCCACTAGAGAAAAAGAATGCCTCCAATTGGTAACATAAAACCATGGAAGGTACGTCCTAGAGGTTCGTATGCAAGAAGGAGGCTGAGTAGGGGATGCGCAACGGGTCTTGGTTGCAAGAGGTAGCGAGTACCTTCCTCCTTGTCACAGATGGACGTCTGGAAGGAGAAACGTGGGGACGACACAATGTTGTTGAGTCTAGGTGGGTGCATGTGCTCCTCCTCCGCAGGGGCGGAGGAATGCAGGAACGCAAGGAACACAAATTTAGAAAAAAAAATGGACGAGCGGGCAGCGTCGCCGGAAGGACCGAAGTCCGGAAGGAGGAACGTGGGAAATATTGGCGATTCTACTTGGGTGCACGTGCTCCCCCTCCGCAGAGGCAGAGGGATGCAGGAACGAAGGAACACATATTTAGAAAAAAAAATGGACGAGCGGGCTGCGTCGCCGGAAAGTCTAGAAGACAGGAAGGCTGTGCCGGTTGGCGACGGTGCGGAGGGACATCGTACCTTTTTGAGTAAACAGTATTTCATGCTGGAGGGAAAGAAAGGCAAAAGTCGACAGCAAGCGGTGGAACGACCCAATCCAAGAAGGCTGCACAGAATTAGTGCGCAATGGGTTGAGAAAATTGAGGACGACGATCGTTGTTTCTCAGAACCGATCCATGCATCGCCCAAAGGCCATGATGACACAAGCCGTCTTGGGTTAGGGACCAAGACAAACAGTAGTGCGGAGGGGCGGCAGAAGGAAGTGGATAGGAAGGAAGGCAGCAACCAACCATGTCATGACGGTACACAGGAGACAAAACCCTGGTGAGGAAAGCACTCTGGTATGCGGAGGCTTGTTGAGGCGGAAGGATGTCATTTCCCAGTTGATTCTGTGGAACGGAAAGAAAAAAGTCCACCCGTCCTATGGCGTGTTGATGTGATAAACCTGAAACACCTCCGTAGGAGGAGGCCAAAGTAGGAGGCAGACCGTTTGCTCGAGGAGCGGAGGTCCAGAAAAACAATGGAAGGACACGGTGAGCCGAGAGAGGACGGAGGAGGGTCATCCCGAACGGAAGGGACGGATGACGCATCCATAAAACCGTTGCAAAGCAACGGAAAGCAGGATAATCTTCTAGGAAGAGGAGCGGAGGGAGGCCGAGAAACCAGTTGCCAAGGCTTTTCTACAAAGTTCAGTGTAAAACCTATACTTGCAGTAATGGTACAAATAGCTTCAAAAACTTGTAAACACTGACAGTTCGGAGAGTCCCCCCCCCCCGCCATTTCTGGACCGTTTTTGGAAATTCTGACTGCTGAAATTGCCATTTTTGAGATGGCTTATTCTTCCATTTGGTCGGTGTATTTTTGAGCACACCCCCCCCCTTTTGACAGGACCTGAAAAAGGTATGACCCCCCCTTTAGAAGGTCCAAAACTTCTTAACTCCCTACTCATTTCCTCCGGCCTCCCCGGCGATTACCGGTCCCTTAGGGTAATATTTTTGCACTCATTTCGTGGCCTTTGGGTAGCTTTTGTCCTTTAATATGGGATCTTAAGAACTCTTATCGTCAAATTTTGAACTTTCGAAATTACTTAAAATGTTTAACTAGTTTAATTTGGAAAATGTAGTTGTTTATGCATCAATACAAATTCAAATTTAGTGGCGATAGGTTAACAGAAAAAGGACAACAGAACATCAAACAGCAAATCAATTTTTTCAACTCGGTTTTTGATTTTGCCAACTCTACTCGGTTTTCAAGAAGTACAGCTTCAGTTCACGTTTCTGTTCTAACTAAAACCAAGGCACTGATGGGCAGCATACGAACTAGTAAATCAAATAGGCAACTCTGCATTAATTGTTTAGATTTTATTTGATATCACAACTTCAGACGGCGATAACTTGGCAGAAGTCCTTAGTAAGTTTTGTTTTAAGCAACGTTTGTTGATGTTTCTGCTTTACCTAAGAAACGTTTTAAATCCTGGCAGTGATGTTGTGTTTTCGTATATTAATATAATCACTCATTTTCTACCCCCTAAAATACCAGTTACGAGTTGCTCCACGCTGAAACCTCTTCTGAGCGGCACTGTCTAGCAGAAGAACTAGCCTATACGAAGTAAAATAGCCAACTAAGTTTTTGGTTTTGCCAACTGTGTACGATTTTCGCGAAGTTAATTGTTATCACGACTTCAAACTCGGTGGCGATACAGTTTTGTGCATTTTTTGTTTTATTTCCTACATTATCTATGAGTCATGGTGGCGACATGGCAAACAAAACGGCCAAGTTAGTGTCAGTCAGTGTTCATTTCGCCAACTACGCAAATTTTCGCTGAGCTTTTTTTCCCCCACTCGTTACGGCCAAGCTATGAGCTCACGTACTCTTACCAGTCCCGTGGATATGAGGAGAGCAACCAGAAATGATCAGGGGCAACGTTTCAGTTACTCCCATGCTACACAGAAGTGTTGCAAAAACTGATGAAAAAAAATGTATTTTAAACTTTACTTTTAAACTGACTGAATGATGATAATTAACCAGTACTCGTGCAAACGGGAATTTGCAGTGAAAAGTTATCAGAGTTAACCAACTCGACAACTAATTTGCCAACTGTATTTGTTTCTTGGATGGCTGTGGGGTAGCTCCCCAACCCCCCTCCCCCTCCAGTCGCTGCGGCCCTGGGTAGAATTACCTTGTATTATGGAGCGCTATATAGTTGCAATACACCACGTTACTGAGGCTGCTATGTAGGACATATAGTTGCCTCTTTTCTAAATATATTTCATCAGCTTTTAACCTTCATCCTTGGCACTGGGGCCAACCGGTTTCCATCGGTTGACCCAAGGAGGATTATCTTTACGCATTTCAATGGCGTCTTGCACGATTGCATCATGCCGGACTTCATTGAGATGCAGGGGGTGGGCAAAAAGGGGAGTTGCATTTCAGGGCTAACGTAATTAATCCCTTTCGATCTAGATGCAACCAGCCAAGACTATTGCATGGCTTTCATCGGGCTAATGATTTTATTGCGTGAGAATGATCTAGAATGAGGGAAAGGCCAGTCCCCATATAAGGGCTGGATGCCATCACTCATGATCTGAAGCAGCTGATAGTTTTCTCTATGCGGTTGGTCGTGACTTGGTCTCCTCAATCTAGGGTTAGGCTATTATGGTGCTTGATCAACGCGAGTTATTTAAGCCTATTAGTGCATCCATATGTATCCCCAGTTTGGCTATTAACTTTCGATATAACTTTGATTTGATACAACACAGTGTGTTTTCTTTTCCTATGCATCATACTTCTCGAGTGTCCCCTAGCACTTGGGGTTGAACTGGTTGATCGGATGCAAACCATTGGTGTGCTTATTGACTTTCAACCATGTTACACCTCCTTAAGCAACTACTGGTTCTACTTACTCATTTAACAAGCATGACAGTCTGAAGGACAGTTTATTTTTAACATGAGAGCAAAACTGCTGTGAAGAATGGAGATTCATGAAAATGGTATTTATTGACTCATCGATCAGCCGAATAGTCCGGAGGATATATCCCCAAATTAAGAAGAAATTGTGCAGTTTATCATAAAATCATGAAACTTGGCATGAAGTTGTTTACATCAAATTAAGACATACTCCATTCCCACTAGCCGCCATATAGGAAAATGGTGGCCCAATGGTCTAAAATTGTGCATTTTTATTATAAAAGCATGAAACTTGGCAGGAATGTTGTTTACTTACAATTATTAAGAATTTAAGCATTGTAGACATTCTCCTCAATCGCTATGAGCCGCCATATTGGAAAATGGCACCCAAATTACTTGTTTTCCATAACTCTGAAAAACAGCCCGAAATGGCCATGTTAAAGATTTTATGAACCGTGGCGATCTATTCTTTCCATTAATCCTAGCCGAAATTGTTAAACTTGGATAGCTAACGTCTTACACCTACTTAAGGGTAAAGAGGCAATGGCGTAAGCGGCGAAAGTGTATGATGATTTTCGAATTCAAAGTGCTCTTGACATGCTTAGGATTTTCTGAAAGGTATGGATCTTTTCTTTCCTTCAATGCAAACCGAAATTGTTTAGCTTGGATAAGAATACAAATATGAGCATTACAATGGCACTTTGAAATTGAAACTAGCCGCTACATCAGTTACAGCTACACATTTAAACGAGTGTAGAATGGTCCCTATCTAAGCGAAACAATTTTCGGCTAGGATTGATGGAAAGAATAGATCGCCACCTTTCAAAAAATCCTAGGCATGTCAAATTCGGGGTATTAGAAGGCTTGCAAGAGCACTTTGAATTCGAAAATCACCAATCGCTCGCCACTGCACCATTACCTCTTCACCTAATGAGTAGGACAATTCCTACCTAAGTTAAATAATTTCGGTTAGGACTAATGGAAAGAATACATCCCCACCTTCCAGATAATTCTTAGCATGTTCATTTCAGGCTATTAGAGGGCTCGCAAGACCACTTTGAATTCGAATATCAACATACGCTTTCACTTCTATGCATTTACCTCTTCACCTTTAATGGGTGTAGAACAGTCTCGTCTAAGTTAAACAATTTAGGTTAGGATTGGTGGAAAGAATAAATCGCAACCTTTCAGAAAATCCTAAGCATGTCCATTTCGGGCTATTAGGCGGCTCGCAAGAGCACTTGAATTCTAAAATCACCATACGCTTTCGCCGCTATGCCGTTACCTCTTCGGATATCAGTGGGTATAGCTACCTAAGGTAAAAAAAAATTGATTAGGATTGATAAAAATAATAGATTCCACCCTTTTAGAAAATTCGAAGCATGCCCATTTCGAGCTTTTAAGAGCTCGTTAAGAGCACTTGGAACACGAAAATCACTATAACAATACGATTGTGTGGTTCAAGGGCTGCTCTTACGTAAAAGATGTATAATTCCTTTCCTGTCCAGAATTGTGTGCTGCATGTCCTTGCTTCACTATATGCTTTTGATTTGTTGACGGTTAAGGAGTTACAGCCAGAGAACCGTTTGGGGGAGAGTAAGTCACCCCCTCCCCCACTCCCTGGGGGGGGGGGGGGGGTTGAACTTGCTATCATATAGCTTTTTTTTCCAGTTACCCTTCATGTGCATCCATACCAAACTTAACGCTTTTCACAAATAGTGAACAATTCCTTCAATTCTGAGTACTATAAAAAAACCTATTATTTACATTACTGCACATATTATGCATTAATAATGATTCATTCATACCACTTCCAGTACTTACTTCCGATTGTGTTTAGTATAACATTCGGAAGGAAATTTCAAGAGGAAGAATAAAGGCAGGGGATGTAATTTCGCTAACTGTGAAAGGGAATTCAAAGTGTCGTATTCAAATGCCATTTTGAAAAGGAAATGGCGTCTTTTCACTAATACATTAGTATCACGTCCGGTAGTTACATCTGGTTATGTTTGGTATCTTTGGAAAGGATATTTCAAGAAGATCAATAAAGGAAGAGTGTATAATTTTGCTAACTGTGAAAGTGAATTCACTGTTTCTATAAATAACCTTGAAAAGTGTTGAATTCGGGCAAATTGCGTGTTTCCATTAATCATATTTTAGTACAATTTTGATGTTACTTATAATTTCTTTCAAGGGCGAATTCCGTTGGTTTCATCTTTGTACTTATTACTTCAAAGTAAAATCATAAATTCAGGGGCCTATTAAGCTGTAAGTAAGCAAATCGTATAATAAAAAATATTCAGACCATATAACTCACTGAATTCCATGTAACAGTAGTTACAACTAAGATTTTCAGATAAAATGGTTGGTCGTATGAAAAGTTATTTCAGTTTTTTTGTAAAAAAAATCAATTACGAATAACAGGAAGAAAAAAAAAAGTTAAATCCGTTGATTTGTTCAGGAGTTATGAGAAAAAACTTAATTTGACTGCCGTTTTGGCAGCCCATCTCTAATATGGCGGCTCATAACAATGCAGGAGAATGTCTAACGTTTAAATTCTTAATTTTATGTAAACAACATTCCTGTCAAGTTTCATTCTTTTACGATGAAAATGTACAATTTTAGACTATTTCATAGCGATTGAGAATGTCTACAACGCTTAAAGTCTTAATAATTCTAAGTAAACAACATTCTTGCCAAGTTTCACGCTTATATGATAAAAATGCAAAATTTAAACTATTGGGCCACCATTTTCCAAT
>JAHWFP010250654.1:0-10511 GCA_023313725.1 Lithobius niger
AATCATACCACAGTTACGAAGCAATCAGTAGACTTACATTTGAGGTTTCCAACCCAAATGGACCCCCAATTCGAATCTTGCAAGAGACTAATCAAAGCAGTTACGAAGCAATTAGCAGACTTACATTTGAGGTCCCTAAACCAAATGGACCCCAAGTTCGAATCTTGCAAGAGACCAATCATACAATAGTTAAGGGGGAAGAGTGTTGTGTGCAAGGCAGGTAGTCAGGGACCACAAAACACAAGGCGTGGAAGTACATGTTTGGTTTCCAAAAAAAGTACTATAAAACAGAGTACAGGGTTGACTTCAAATTTATTTATTCTTTGACTGGGAAGGGACCAACATTTTGCCCTTTACAACTTTCCTTGGCGCCATGGCTTCGGCTGGAAGCATCACAAACAGCCAAGGTGGTTACCTGCTGCTCCCCTCCCCATTTAAAAGACTGCACTATAGAAAAAGATGCAAAATTCTTGAAATTTCGAAATTTTGAAAACTTTCTGTATGCAACCAGGAGTGCATGAAGAACAAGGAACTACAAACTCTTGATTCTGCCGGACTTTAAGGATTTCAGGAGCTTCTTCACTCATCCCTTTAATTTGTAGCCATTATCTGCATATATCTGCATAATAAGATCGTTGAATTCAATACTACTACTTAAGAGAGACTCGACCAATCACTTTAAACTTGCGGTGTACGAGTCTCATCTTTGCTGCCTTGCCGAGTGGTCGGCAACAATAAGACCTCTGTAAATGAAAACAAAACTCTGTGAGGCATTGTCGGCGATTTACTTTCTGCCTCTCCCAGAAAAAAAATGCCAAAGCCGCCGAGCTAAAGGTTTCAACTTTGTTCTACAAAAGCGCATTTTTTTTATTTCCCATAGAAATATTCAAATGCCAGTGCCTGGAGACCGAGTCCGGGAAATGCGTCCGGCTGCTTCGGGTTTGGAAGTCGCTGATTGAGTGAGCGTAGCGAACGAAAATCAGCGTTTGTTAATAGGCCATTTATGGTACAAATGTTCGCTGAGTTGGGTGCTGTAGTCCATCATACGCTACGTAGCCTTAATACTGTATAACTCCTAACGGAAATCTTTATATGCTCTTGGTAAAACTTCAAAATAAACCAGCAAACTTCGAAAATATTGAGATAGGAATTTCAATTTCGAACTCTTGAATTTCATGCACCAAAGCTCTGTCATGTAATTCCATCCAAATCCGAACAAAATTAGACACGTCGTTGTGTTGCAAACAAATTAATCGAGTGTTTGACCTAGCTCGTAGCGCTCGCTTGACTAATTATCGGTACTGAGTTTCAGCATAAAATTTATTACCTGATTTAAGGTTTATATGACTGACTTAACCTTTCCAATTGAACGATTTGTTTAGAATTGTTGTGTTTCCCTTCAGAGCGTGAGAAGCTTTTTTTTTTGTTCAAAATTGAAGCTTTTCACGTTGGCGACCTCACTAGTTGTGTATCACGTAGGCTATGGCCTTTTTTTTTTTTTTTACCCTTGCCTACTTAATGTTGTTTCGTCTCTATTTTACGTGTACAAGAGTTCTCCAACAATTAGACGAGTGTGACAAATGGTTTGACAGGAGGTGAGAACTGCACGTCACTCACGTTTTTCTAAACATGGATGTTTTTTTTTTCTTCCTCTTTAGACTTATCTTGGTGTGAAGGCACATAATGCCCGATTCCTTTTTTTTTATACGATTTGTACGGTTTTGCTTTGTAGGTAGCTACTATACGGAACTAGTATGCCTTAAATTGCATGTCGTGGTTTGGTGGTAGCGGACTTGGAGGTCTTGGTTTAATAATGGCTACCGTAGTTTTTTGTTGGAGAAGGAAAATATTGATTTTATAGTGGAAGACTGATGGATGGATTTGACACTAGCATTCTCAGTGGCGTGAAATTAAATCTTTTACCGTTTCAGTAGCAAAACCAGTGTTAGGTGGCTTAAATCGGTTTAATTTAAAGCACGATTTAAATTAACAAAAAAACATTGGTTTAATTCAGTTATATTTCCAGCGCATAATTTACCTGTGAAGACATTTGTATAATTTTTAAAAAAAAATTTTTTTATGTATGGCACTGAGTAATCCATTACTGTGATAAAGCTCTGTTAAGAATTCCATACTGATGCTTGATCCCACAAATATGTACAAACTCTTGAATAAGTTAACTTATTTCCATGCGATTCACAATAAAACGGTAATTAAAAGAAATTAACTTATTTTATTTCAAATACTTCAATTGTTGAAAACTCACTTTAAAGCAATGTTAGCAGTAGAAAAATGACGCAGTTGTTATGTATTTCGTGTCAAACTTCTGCTTGCGAAACAACATGTGCAGTTAATCCTGAATAGATAGGCTATGTTCGTCTGGTTTTAAAATAAAGTTAGGTTTTAATTTGACTAGACTGGTACAGGCATGTTGTTCTTGTTTTAAATCAGATTTAATTGGATTGGTACAGGCTATGTTTTTCTGGTTTTGAAGTTTTAATTGAAATGGAGTGGTACAGGTTATCGTCTTCTTGTTATAAATACGATTTTAATGGTATTGTTTTGATGAAAACTTTAACTCATTGTATTTAATAAAATAAAATTGAAAAATCTACTATAACTTACTGCATTTAGTTGTCAAAACAATCGATTTAAGTCAAATATATCCGTTTTTATTTCGATTTTATTTTCATTTTTTCCCCAAGCCTGAACAAAACCTAGTCAGTCAAATCTAGTCTTCGTAAAAATCAGCCAGATTACTCAAACAAGACAAAATAAACCTGACGTCATCGCTACGGAAATTTTACATATTCAAGTATAGTTCTCATTTATTCTTTAATTTTTTTATGTTGGATCTACTATTCCAGAAAACGCATAGTTTTTGCTTTTTCACTGTGTGTTTGTATTTCCTTTGTTGATGTTATTGCAAAACAAACTTGCGTTTAAAAATATAACTTATCCGCATTTCTTAGCAAATACGGAATATCGAGATGACGTCAGACGATGAGATGAGGAACAAGCTCTTTTCAGTGTCTCGTTTGGCTTAAAAGACAATTAAGAAAGGGTAATTGTAGTCAAGGGTGGAGCCGAGGCAATTGGCTTGTTATCTCACTTCCCTAACCCTTTACGAACGCTAGTACTGTCTCCAATGCAGAACAAGTCCCGCCTGTCCATGACGAACTCTTATGTTGAAAAAAATGTCCCAAGCCTTCCAGTACCAGTATTCGTAGCGTGACGCATTTCCCGACTGAGAGAACATACATGGATACGGATCATTTCGGACGTTATCGTGAGGTTGATGCATTTTATTATTAGAAAACAAAAACGACCTCGTTTGATGCTTAAAGTAATGATTAACCGATCCGAAGTCAAAATAGCAAAGGAACACAAATAAACTGTCCTTAACGTCTCAGATACTGCAGTGTTGCTGTACTGTTTAGTCCACGTGAGACTTTACTGCTGTAGTCAAATGTTTTTATCATTTTGACTTTTGCGCACGATTGATCAGCATGTGCAGTTTACTTGGCTGAACGACATCGCTGGAAAATGTTGAAAAATTAATCGTCTTAGTTTGCTTGGCACAGCTCTATATAGTATATAGGTAATTCAGGGATCATGGGAGTCCTTGAAGTGCTGGAATGTCCTGGAATCGAATAATGAAATTCCATGTCTGGAATGGCGCTTGAAAATATTGAAAAATGATATATTTATCACGAGTAGGGTAAAAACGGAAAGAAGACGACGTGACTGACGAACACTGAAAAATTGAGCATCAGAATCATAGACTTTTTAGTCTATATAAACAAGAATTTATAGGGTTTGGGAGGAGAATTTGTAACTCTAAAAAGTCCCTATTGAAACATGTTAGATTCGTCCCCATTAGTTCATTCCGAGTTTTCATAGGGCGCCACGTGTTCTATCTGGTGATTTTTTGCTGATTTTCCAGCCCAAATCTAAAGTAACTAAATTACAACTACGCTAGGCTAAATAATAATTAAACTTAAGGTAGTTTCGCTTAGTTTAGTTTAATTTTAGGCTAAAAACTGAGTAGAAATTCCCACATAAAACACGTGGCGCCCTCTATAAACTAAGATTGAACTAATGTGAATGTATCTAAGGTGTTTCAGTATGGATCTCAGTCACAAATTCTCCTCCCCCAACCCTATAAATTCTTGATATAAACAATCGGATTTACCGATTGCGTTACCAGCATATGATAGTCAGAAATGTTAAAAATTATTAGATCGGAGCGTTGTATAGTATACCTACAAACATTCGCTGGAACGGGTATTGTAATCCGCCGTAAAGTGGCACACAGATTTAAAACTTACTTTAAAAACTTAAAAAGACTTTTAAAAAATGAAAAGACTTCTCGTTCCTATCAACTCTCTATAACCTCCTGGTCCTGTATATAGTTGAAGATCACGCAAAATCCGAATGCATGAATGAAGAAGTGTCTTTTAAAGGCGGTCGGTCCGATGGGTGGGCGACCAGTCACCACCCTCATCATGGCCAAATGATTGTCAGTCCATTTCCCACAGGAAAGTAGAATCACTCAAGCAGACGCACATCGCGCATTACGGGCTGCCAAATCATTAGTCCTGACCATCCTTTTCCACGCTTTTCTACACCCCCCCCCCCCCCAACCTCCTAGCCAGTAAAACCCCATCTTGAGAAACGCCAAGGATGGGTCCAGAAAATTGTTACTTATTGACAAACCTACACTGTTCGTCTTGAAACCCAGCCAACCATTTTTCATCTAAGGAATTTCAGAAGTGAAACGTTGCTTCTGCGCGCATTGAAGATCGATTATTGGTTTGTACTATTTTTCTCAACTTTCTGTGTTGCATTTTGGGTTGCAACGGTGAATGTGGAACCGCTACCTGTGATAAGGTAACGATGCCGGTAACAGGCCGTAACCAGGTATTGAAGATTTGCGTAGGGCCGGGGGGGGGGGGGGGGCGGGCCCCCCCCCTCCCCCCCCCCCCCCCCCCCCCACCACGCCGCTCCCGCGGGGGGGGGGGGTGTCGCCTTTCCCTACCGGAGGTAAAATACTTTTTAGCAGTTGGATCATCAAAATTTGAAAAACAGTGAAACCCTCCTTTTTCATTTTAATGCAGCAATATGCTCCATTTTTTTTGGTAATGGACGGACCATCGTGAAACATTTTACTCAACTTTGTATTAAATGAACTCTACAGGGATAACACTGACGACAGGGCTTTTCTCCTTTAAAACGCAACTTGCATTCAACTTTTAAATTTGTTGAATTGTGTAAGAATGCAGTACATGGGATTTAAATTTCCAAAATCCACCACAATAAGCGTGCGGCTCCATTTTCTGTCTGCAGCGCGATGAATCTTTTTTCCGCGGGCTTTCGGTTTCAATTTCGATTTTATCGACAGGTTGCGTTTTGTGGCGCCCGGGTTTGTGGACGAAATTTAAAGACGCTTTTCCGCTTGCGGTTGTAGCCGCGGCTGGAGCGTCTCAGTCGCCGAGTTTGATGGATAGGGGGCGCCAGCAGCGTCGGGTCCCTCGGGGACTTGTTCTTGAGGCCGGGCGGGGGTGCGGCCTCACCGAAGAAGGGGTGGGTGTGGGGCTGGAGGTGGCGTGGGCGTTGGTCTGCCAGACGATCGGCCCACCGACGGTGGAGGTGATGGTGCTATTTTAAGTGTCGGCACCCAATCAATATGTAATTAGGAGTTAAGGACGCTTGGCTTAGAGGGGTAGAGAGAGGGTGTGGTTAAGCAAAAGAAGCGGCCATGATACGACGCCGTGGATGGAGAGGGGGGAGTGGGTAATTGGTAAATGGCGAAGATGTGTTGGGAAGGAGGAGTGAGGAAGTGGGGGCCGAACGAGTTAATGAATGTTTGCTAACGATTAACTTTGATTTTGGGTTTGAAATGTGATTTAAACGGGAACGGGTTGGCTACAAAAATTGGGGTCGATGACCGGATCTACCTTACCGCTGCGAGGGTGCTTCCGTTGTATTGTTGGGAGTAGTGTTGTTGTGCACTCACAGTTGCTTTCGTGTTCTTATCCCGATTGCTACGCGTTGGTTGTCCTCCTCCAATTCTTGTTTCTGGTGCCGATGGCCTTGTACCTGCCCAACCCAACCAACCAATAAAATCGGTTTGGGAGGTCGCTCCCGAATAGAGCAATGGACCCACAATTGTCATACACTCAAAACAATTCCATTTTCAGCATTAATTGCATACCTTGTTCGCAATTTTAAAAGGTAAAACTCTTAGGCCCTAACACACCAGCAGCTTTGGCTGTCTCAGGTTTTTAAGTGCTTTACCTTTTAAAATTGTGAACGAGGTATGCAATTGAGGTGAAAATGGTGAAAATTAAATTATTTTCAGTGGATGACATTTGTGGGTCCAGCGCTTTATCGGAGAGCAATCCTCAAATCTATCTACTTCACTACAAATTAATTTTTTTCATTAACCAACAAAGCTATTTTAAATAGTAAGCGAATGTTCGAAACCTATGTAGATCTCTGACTGCATGGACTGTTCAGTCTAATGATAAAAACAAATGCAAACAAGAAGGCTCAGTATACACAGTGACATGGCCCCCTCTAAATAATCTATACGGCATGTTATTTTTTCGGTGTTAGACATCATGACTACTACGAAGCGACGTTGCCGAAGATCTTGCTAAGCGACGGAGGCATGTTCATCAGCACAGCTAGTCGGCAGAGCACGGTTTTGTACGTAGGTCGCAGCAGATATTACTGTTTCATTTAGTAAATTTTAACTAATTTCTAAAGTTATCACTCGCCCACACTTAAAGACGTTTCTCTGCGCTTGGAATAATTAATAGTGACATGGTGTAAGTGGTTTAAAGGAAAAGAGCGGAAGTATCTCAGTTAGCATTCTTTTGGGCTGTAACTAACGTCCTCGGCTGACAGAAAGCGGCAACAGGACAAATCATCGCATCGGCGGCCATATTGTATAGCCTACTACCTAGTCACGTGCGCTGTTTTTCACCTGTGCAACCATGACAGTGATAAAAAAAACTGAACAAGTTAAGATTAATGGGAAAATAGTGAAATGTTTGTTTGCATTTCAATAGGTTACCTAGGGACAGAGAAGAATAACTTTGCAAGGACTTTTGTATAGGAACTTTTCGTAGCCTATCGTGCCACAGTGAACACGAACATGAACACAAGCGCACATCCGGGACTTACTTCTCGTCCCGTATGCGTACCGATGGGAGGAAGGAGTTCAGGTTTAAACCAATCAAAGGCATCTGCACGTGAGACACTCGTGCTGCCCATCCGCGCTGGGGGGGGCGCCCCCCCCGTCCTAAATAGAGGAGAAGTAATGATCAAATTTAATCCCCCTTCCTTTTTTTTTTATCTCGCCATTAAAATGGGTGTGGGGAAAAGGGGGACAGATTGATTCTTTGATCTGGGGACAGATTGATTTGCTGGTTCGAATCCGAGTGATGAAGTCATGTAGTAATGATCAAATTTAACACCTTTCCTTTTTATCTCACAATTATAATCGGTCATTGCGATTCAAAGTTCACACTTCACCACTAATAAATGAACAATCTTAAACTCTGTCTACTTGAATTTTCGGTGGAATAACGCAGCGTCCACCTTCTTCAGAAAATTCCACCGAAAATTCAAGTGGACAGAGTTTAAGATTGTTCATTTATTAGTGGTGAAGTGTGAACTTTGAATCGCAATGTCGTACTCACGCCACAGTAAACTCCGCTTGCCGGTATTTTTCCATTATAATGGGTGTGGGGAAAAGCCAGTAGTCTGTGATCTGGGGAGAAAGATAAGAGGGTCTAATCCGAGTCATTTTACGTCTATGCAACGTAGGCTTAGTTGGTTTACTGACGTTCCTGTTCTACTCGTCACTATAAACCTGTTGATGATGGCGCATTTCTAATGCCACTCTTCCCAATTTACATGCTGTATGATGTATTTCTTTGAGTCTTATATTGTAACCTTACTGATCGTGTAAAAAAAAAAAAATAAATAAAAAAGAGAAAAAAAAATTAAGTTTATTATTACAACCCTCTGTCCAAAAGGTTCCAATAAAAAATGTTTTATTTGCCACGAACGAAACTTTGGAAAAGTCACTTTGTCTCACGTTGTCGTTGTCAGCTGGCGATTCAATTGGCCTTCCCCGATATGTCGCGGAGATTTGCGGGGACTTGGGGCTTTGCGTCGTCGACTTGGGCGAGAACAATTTATTGAGCAGGTCGGTCCAGTTTGTGTGTCCGGATGTGGTGGTCGTGAGGTCCAAAGTTTGGCGGAATGGCGAGGGGCTTTGGCAGCCCAACGGTCTGAAAGGTTATATTTTCTCCGGCTCACAATTTACGGTGAGCAATAAGCCATAAAGTAATGGCGGAGGTGTCATTGGGGTTGGGGGTGGGGGGGAGGTGTAACAGGGATTGTTGGCCACATGTCATAAGCTCACTTAAGTTGGGGAGAGCAACAATAACAATCGTTCGTTGCCGTAGCACCTTGAACTTCCTCGGGGCCGAAGACCGAGGTGCCCGGGTCAGTAATTACAATTGCCATCTATTGTAGTTGGAGGGAAGATGTCCAAGTATCGCTGGCCCCGTCCTCGGCCCTCAAAGGCACTAAATCTCCATTAGAGAGAGGTGCAAGGGAAGGTTGGAATGCGGCTGACTTGTCGATGCTGGCTGACTGGTTGGCAGTCTGGTTTACGCGCGATGCCCTTCAAGGAAATACAACTGGACCTTTGGAGACCTTCCTTTGGAGTGTGATGCTGCTAAAGGTGCCCGTTGTGAAGGATGAGTTTTCAGCGATTGTGAAAGAAATGGACTGTAGCAAGCGAGTGAAAAACAGGCTTCTTCAAGTGTCTCTCGATTTGTTCGGGCGCTTTTTCAAGGCTTTAACCAAAATTGATTAAAAAAAAAAACACGTGAAGCACTACGCATTACGAAGATTGGACACCTTATATTTCGAAGAAATTAAAATTTGTCTTCATTATCAAAGGTAATATTTAAAAAAAAAATTAAAAACGGACTAACACAACACTGCAGGACGTATGCAGATGGGGGTTGCCATATTCGACATCCAATATGGCAGCCCCCATGTGAAGACTTAATGTAGTGTTGTTGTGTTCGTCCGTTTTTAAATTTTTTTTAAATTTTACCTTTGATAACGAAGACAAATTTTAATGTCTTCTAAATATAAGGTGCCTTGTCCTTTGTTTAATGCGTAGTGCTTCACGTGTTTTTATCTGTCTCAACCGCATTTTTTTAAGATCGTGTCGTGTAACGTGTTTAGCCATGATGTTTAAGAACAGGCACAAATAATTAGTGTGTTAACGCACCCTTTCCCCCACAACCTTTCTTCCTTCCTTACTTTCTTTGACAAGAACTAAAAGAGGCCAAGGGGGTGGCCACAATGTTGTTACAACTGGTCACTAAAAAAATGAAATAGGACAAAAAGATTGCTGTTGTTTTTCGCACGTAAAATATTATGTTTCAAACTGAAAAAAAAATCGTCTGAAATTTTAAAATTTATTTTTTGTTGTAGTTGTTGCTGTTTGTATGCATGATGCATAAGCTACCAAAGCAAAACTGTTACGATTTCCTCCCAGCTCTTCGCCGTTTGAAGTCGTGATATCACACATTAAATTCTAAGCACACGCTGGTTTCGATGCAACTTAATACTATTACTTGCGTATTTTATTAGACATTATAATGGAAAACAAAATAAAGGCAATAAAATAAAATATTAGTGAACACATTTTCCCGGTTGGCAATTCATTTGGTTTTATTGGACTCTGTTACATAAATATTTACATAATAATAATAATGTTCATTCATGTACCGTAACCCTCGAAACTATCGTTCATAGTTTGTGCTACATAATCATTTTCAGTTAGTACGTATCGTTGCTATATCGCAGCTTAACTGCCCATTAATCAACATTTCGCCGTTGGCGAATTCTGATTGTCATTGCAAGTTTGATTAATTCACTTATAATCTTTGACTGTTTAATTCCCATATTTAATTTTGGATTGCTAATAAATATTCAAGAAGTGATTTTTTTTTTTAGTTCATTTAGATTATTGTATTGAAATGTCTTTCTAGTTTATTCAAAATATTAGGGTTGTACCAGCTTTTGTTCTTTTCCCATATTCATCACTAACCCGAGGTTGTATATACAATGGCTTTTGTTTTCTTGAATATTTAGAACTGTAGGAGTTGCTGTGTTAATTAACGTTGCTATAATAGGTTGTTTTTTTTAATTAATAGGTAATACTTTAATTCTTTTATTTTTTAAATTTTATTCTCCTTGTAGATTTCACTAGTTGTTTTATTTGCTGCCCAAAAAAGATTTTTATAATTTTGTTTTGTACTTTTTTTAATCTATAAACAAGATATTCTGATGTGAGCCCATATAATACTAATCCATATCTCAAATTACTGCTAATCCATGCATCATACATAATAATATTATTATATATATATATATATATATATTAATATATATATTTTTATTATTAT
>JAHWFP010250657.1:0-28334 GCA_023313725.1 Lithobius niger
GAGATTTTATACGGACAGCTGCTTCGTTAAGAAATATATTAAACTTGGAAATGCTATTTACTTTTAAAGTGTGGGATATTTAAAAACCAATAAACACAAATCGTCATTCGCTTGGAAAAACTCCCTACCAAGTCCACGCATCAGAAAAAAAGCTCACGTTCTCTCTTTTCTCGCTCGTTACGTATCAAACGTGATAACTCTTGCTGATTGGTCTGCAATAACTTTTAGACATGTCCCAGCGTCGACAGTTAATGGATGATCGTAATAAATCCTGTTATCGTGTAGCTTTATCCGTATCCGGATCCCCTAACTCATTTCACGACAGAAGTCAATAAAGGAAGATCAAGTCTGAGAATTTATCGCTTGAACACATCTCCGGATTTACCCGTTCGGAAAACCTAGCACGTACACCTACAACGTGATTGGGGTCCTACCTGAGACGTTGTTCGTGACATCTACTAAGTAAGCTACACGTGGTTACCAAACTTTCCGTTATCAGCTCAAGTCGACGTTAAGCTTGTTACTTTACAGAAGTAACTACAACTTAGTTCCGACCTTAAGCTTTGTGCCCACGTAAAGCTATTGATAATCGTGTAATTCCATAAGAACAGTTCTCACACGAGGCAGCAATGTATTAAAGACGTAATTTGAGTTCCGAAATGGGATTTTCACAAAACAAGCATCCAACATACAAAAAACTGTATTAAGATCTCATTTCTGGCCAAAAGTTATTCTTTATGCAAATTAGTGCCTCATGTGAGAATCGAGTGTCGACTTCCGCATCCAAAATCTCACTACAACAACGTGCAAAAAGATAAGTTAAGATGAATGACGATAGATATTGATAAATACGTCAAAGGACAAGAGGTACGGGTCAATCAGACCGTTGATATCTGGCCTCATGCTATTACACAAATATTTAATAATAATACCGCATTACAATTATCCTAGTGTACTTTACCCATCACCAAGTAATGATTTGGCCCCAGTAAAACGGAACGTGTCTAAAACTAAAAAACTACTCCACGTTAGAATTAAAATGTATAGACCAATCATTTCTTCTCATTAAATCTATCGTTACATTAACTTACATTCGCAGCCACAAGCATCCCACACATTTTTCTGAAATGATTTTATTCCTGCCACGAATGACGAATTTCTGGTTCGATTTCTGGGTTTGCCCGTTCGTTAACGTACATCTTTCTCGCACAATTAATTTCAATGACGCGTTGTGTAAAGGCACTACTCATCCTGTGGTCATGTCTGCCTGTTTGTCTCCACGGTAACTTATGAAGGAAGGAAAAATGTGAAGAGAAGGGCAAGCTACCGTTGGTTATTTGTATCCATACTTTGACAACCTGGCCCTATTTTGAACAACAAGTCTGAAAAGCTACAGAAACCAGTAAAAAAACTCAGCAAGGTTGAATAAAGCGGTTGGCAACACGAACCAGGCAGATGTGACTAAAGATCCACAGAAAATAAATGCAGAAGATGTAACTGAAGAGCTACAGAATAACCATTAAGGATACGGCAAAAGAGCATAGAAATATAATGCAGAAGATGGGTCTGAACAGCCACAGTTAATAACGTCAAAAATTTGGCGAAAATTTGATTAATTTTACATTGGTGAACTTGTGGCCATTTATTTATCTGTCAGGAGGTGTCTTTCAGCATATAATAAACGTCGTGCAAAATGAGGTTTCCACTGACGTTTATTTAACTAAATACAATATAAAATAGTGCAGAAAGAAAAATTCAACGAGAAAATGGTAAAGTAGATTATGGTGCTAAAAAATTTGATAACTCATAAACCATAAACCGAGCTGAATGTTAGTAAAACAAATGTTGATATTCCGTTGTAATGAATTCTTGAGTTTTTAAGACATGTACTCTACATAATGGCTACTCGAAGACGTCCACCAAAAGAAAAAAAAAGAAAACTGATGAAATAAAATAATAAAACACACGTATCAACTGATACTTGAAAGCAATAAACAAATAAACTAGTTTTGTTAAAAACAAAACACACATGTGTTACTTTTTAAAACGGCGTTACGTAAAAAAAATTGATTGCCACAAAGCGCCATCCTCTGCTTCACAGTTGAGAAGCGTAGATACCTTTACTAATTCCTAGTTCAGATCAGAAACGTCAGGAAGGATAAAAGTTGGAGGGGTGTAAACCAGAAATTTACCGACATATTTTCCATCTACCCAAAAATTTATGTAATTTTCGAACTGGTTCAGAAGCGGTTACAATAGCGTTTAAGCATATAAAATACGGAGTAAGCCTTAAAAAACATAAGGCTTTAAAGGAATAGAAGCAAAAGTCATGTAAGCATTCATCAATAAAACAAGCAGGAACTTATTTTATACGTATTAGTGAGCGGCTCCAGCTTGTTTTATTTTTGGGATGCTAGAGATTCTTTTAGACGTATTTGTGCGACGTTGATGGCTTATATGCATTTTTATTGTATCTGTTCCGTAAGAGCATTAATTATTATTAGGGCTAACAAAGCTGGAGGTTCTTGTAAACTTAGTGCAACAGTGATGTCTTACGTGGCTTTTTATTACATATATTCCTTTCCAGCATTAATTATTTTGAAAGTCTCATATCCGTGTTTTAAATGCTTAAGCGTTTTTAAAAATACTAATGTTGCCTTATGAACTAGGAATTCTATGTTTCTCAACTATGATGCAGAGGATGGCTCTTCGTGGCAATCGGAATTTTTTTTTACATAATGCCGTTACAAAAAGTAACGCACGTTTTTTTTTTAACATAACTGGTTTTGTTTGTGTATTGATTTTATGTATCAATTGATAAATGTATTTTATATCAGTTGTCTTTCTTCGTTTTGGTTGACGTCCTCGAATAGCAATTATAAAGATTATTCAGTTTAAAAACCCATGAAGTCATTTTAACGCAATGATTAACACCTTTTTTCCCTTGTTATTCTGCACGGTTTATTTTGGTGGTCACCAACTACGAATATCAACAGTTTGCCTATTGGTTCTTGAAACGGATATTTTCGAAACCAATTAGTCATTTTATCGTGTCGGGCAAAACTTCTGTTGCCATAACAAAATTATAACCATGTCATTAACTCATTCCAGACTGTAAGCACTACCCAAAAACAACCTACTTCATTTCATTGATTAAGAATGACTATCCGTTCAGTCCCTGTCTCCAGACTAAATAATTATGAGTCGCTCTACTTTTTACGGCAGCTTTCAATTTTTAGCCACGTTTATGATCATCATTCTGAGCTTTACGCTATTAGTTTTTTTGTTTTTTTTTACTTTTTTTTCTTTTTTACAGGAGTGGGAAAGCATGGTGTTTCATTAAAAAAATTGAACTACATTTTTGCCTTCTTTAGTTCTTTGGAGTTCGAGCGTGTAAACAAAAATCAACACCATGTTGTACTACAATAGCATCGCAGCTCCTTGGCGTAAAATCAACCACTCACGTATTGGGATTGTAGGGATGCTGGCTAATAGCTCTTGCTCGGGCCGAGCTTCAGTATACATATTTTCCTTAGTCACTCGTTGCATAGCCAAGCTGATAAAAACGCTGTAGGATTTTGTCGTATTACAACTGGCAATTTTTATGTAATTTCTATTGTTTCACTTTCCTTCAGCTTTATCTCAACGTACAAGTAGAAGCGTTGTGACTCAAATATGTTCTACAATGACACAACTGCTTATGGCGTTCATTCCGTTATACTACATAATTATAAAGGGAACATTGCAGCTTTCATTTCGCAATTAACTGAAATATGAAGAATGGTCATCTAATCTTGCGGACATTACTAATCCACACGTAAAGTTTCATATCAGTAAATAATTAATGCAAGTAGCTAATGAAATTCCATTTAAAATTTTTTTTTCCAAGGTGGTATGGAGACTATCCCTGAGCTTCACTCTCTATATATCTTAATTCACTGTGAATTTACGATCGTTCCTGGATACCCGGACATACTTCGAAAAGGTCGTTTTGCAGTATATTAAGATAGAAGTATGGGTATAAATGCTTTAGTGAAACAGCAGGATTAATGAAGAATTGACTGAGTCCTTAAATATGGGCCTCGCTCCAGAAAAAAATTTTTAAAAACCGCAGACAGTGGGCGGATACATCGACCAATTGACAGGGCAAGTTTTGCTGAAGATGGAAGCGGCGACGAACACCATCACGATAGTAACAATCTACAAGCACGTGATGGACCCAAACTGACCAGCGACACCCATGAAATTCACGATGGTTACCCCCCTCCCCCCCACCGAAAGGAAGCAATGTTATGACCAACACGTAAAAGGGCCAACACCACCTCTTCTCAGCAACTGCAGCAACAAGCCGAGTGCGATTTCTGGACAGTGCCTTTAGTAGCCCACAACTTATTGCTATCTTGTTTGTCCCAGTGGCGGATCTAGACTGGTGAGCGTGGTGTGTTCATCACATTATCAGAGTGGCGCCGAGCCTGTCACCAGTAAAGCCATGGGGTGGGGGGGGGGGGGGGCGCCAGAGCGTCCCGAATTGGAGCGTGTGGGTGCAGCTGCTCCCCGAACCCACTACTGGAACCGCCACTGCACCCCCTCTACCTTTTTTCAACTATTCATTTGTGTGTAAATTTTCAGCTAAATTTATAATAATACTAATAATAATAATAATAATAAATAAAAGAGTTTTCTACAGAAGGTGGAGGGAAAATAAAGGGCTGGTAGCCACTAACACCAGTCCCAAAAACAGTAGTAGGTCGGCTAATGCCTCCTTTTCAAAAAGTTGGTGAGGGGGGGGGGGGGCATTCAGTACACGTTTAAAACCAGACACAGTCTGAGCGGACACAACCTCCTCCGGCAATGATTTCCAAGCCGGAACCACTCTGATTGCAAAAAACTCTTTGCGGCAATTAAGTCTATAATGGGGGACCCCCAAGAGTGACCCCTAGTTACACTCGCAGAACGAACATCAAAGAATGGCAAATCAACAGAATGAAAACCATGTAAAATTTTAAAAGTAAGCAGAAGACCAAATTTTTATCTTCGCAGTTCAAGTGTTTCCAACCCTGCAACACTTAAACACTTCAGGATACAAGTTTCTTAAACCCGACAAACCTTTCGTGAAACGTCGCTGAATCGATTCCACTAAATCAATATCCTTCAGCAAATGAGGGAACCACACGGGGATATCGGTTGCCTTCTGTATCGGTTGCCTAAATTAGGCTTAATTTTTTTAAGTGTGGGCTTGAATAACCGTTGTTTTGTCGTGCTTCCTTTTTCATCCTTACTTCCTTTTGCATTTTTTGGCGTATATTAAGGGCGTGATTTCCACTGTTACTTGAGAGAATAAGTGGGTTTAATATCACGATTTCAAATGACGAAAACGTGGTGGAAATATTTAACAAGCTGTCTTTTACCTTTCTTGCATTGTTTTGTGGTTCACTGATGAAGTTATTAGGATGGTTGGCTAGCAGGCAGTGCTTATTAGAGTTCGTTTGTGCACGAATATTTTTTGAAAATGGACAGGAGGTGGAGGAGGTGATAATTTATTCCGGGCTATGGCCCAAAGCACTGCCACTTATAAATAAAATAAAAATAAAAAATTTACAAAAAATACCTAAGCTGCCCTCCCGCCTTGCAACAGTAAAACATCACAAGCAAAGAAACTCTCATCATCCTGCACACTATTAAAAAAAAACTTAAAAACCATAAAAATTCCAGATCAAAACAATCAAGACGTCGTAGAAAGAGAAGAAGGAAAAAGGTTTGAAAAATCAGGCAGTTTCGAAAGAACTCATCCAGCACTGGTGCATTTATGAAATATAACTTCATAATAAATTATTAGTGGTAGCAAATGTCAGTTATTTTTAGAGTGTGATTTTCACTTTGAGTTACTGTGTTACCTATACCCTTGTAAAACTCCAGCACGCATAGCATGCAGCAACCAGCGTACTCACTGTGAAAGCACTTTTCCTATTATTCAGAATTGCGAGTCGTTTGATATTCTGCCGCTGTCTCTTGGCTCAAAACCACTTCGAGCATAAAAACGACGGACATCAAGCTCCCGTCTTTTGTCTATTTACTTTGATTTTATTACATTTTTTCTTTTGTTCAAAACATCAGTGCTGCATGAGTTCCATCGACATTGTCGCAAGAGAAGACAAGAACTGGTCTGGACTTTGCTACTCTATTTTACTGCTTCCTCTTCTTTTATTTTTTTTATTCCTCTAGCTTCTCTCCCCTCACAACGTAAAACACAAGAGGAGTGCGCAAGTCCAATCATGACCAGATGGACCAACGTCTCTTTCCCTAAAAGGAACCAAATCTCTTCAATCCCTTGCTTCCCATTGCCAGCAGCACTGAGTGAACGAGGTCTAGGTTCTGCAGAATGCAATCGACGGAAACAACCTTTTGCATCTTTCAGATATTAAATTGTTGCTATCACACCAAAACGCCGAGCAAGCAGAGATACTGGACGATCCTTGCTTTCTCAAACAAAGAAAAGAACAGCAAATGTTTAGTTTGGTTACGTTTCACCGTTTTCTAAAAACTTGCGTCATTTTTTTTGTCCGAGGTGGTGCGACGTGAGTTTGTTTACTACACTTTTTTTGCAGTGTAGTTAGTGAATTTATGTGTAATAAAATTCCAAACCTTTAAGTAATATGATGCTTCAAGTCAACTTCATTGAAATAAATCATTCCTACATTTTGTTTGGCTCACACGAAATAATATAACCACAATTAAAACACCACAATTAATGGCGAATAGTTAACAATCGAGTTACTCATTGTTGATGAGTAACTCGATGAGTAACTCGATTGTTAACTATTCGCCATTAATGAGTAACTCGAGAAGTACGAAGGACTTATCAGGCCACGAGTCATTCGGATTCCCCGTAGTAAGGGACGAAACGTCCCCTGCTGTTTGACTCGGTCTCTTATCTGTCATTATAGTCATAATCAAACACCTGTCTATATATATCTTCTCACTACATGTTTTCATTTTTTACTTCACTACTCCGGTGTTTTAAATAAACATGCACAACTCGTTGCAAATAATATAAAGGTAAATCAGAAATAATCCATCAGCGAAAACCATACATTAGAAATACCGTAAGCCAGGATTGTGCACTTACATTTCGTTCAAGGGGATGATCCGGACTCATACTGGCGAATCAGTCAATCACAGATCACTGCCATTCCGCCTTTATCGACACCTATACAGTATGTCTCAAAAAGTCCTGAACCGAGTAGGCCTATATGGTATAGGCCTGTGCAGTGTAGGCCTATACGATGTATGCATATACCTAATTAGGCCTAAGGTGTACAAATCAGCGAACTATGAGCAAAATATGCACCTAATGGGAGTAGCAAATGTCTTCCAAAATAGGCGTTCACTCGCAGTAAACCCAGAACTCGAACCCAGGACTTTCCTCTGGGTGTAGTATAGACCTATACCATATAGTCCTACCTGGTTCAGGACTTCTGAGACATGATTTATACTCCACTGACAAGTGGCAATATCGTTGAAGGTGTCTGGCAGTGATGTAGTGACGTATTTCCCTTTCGAATCCGGGTCTCGTCACTGGAATGCAACGTGCAGTTAGTTTTAAGGGTAGGATTTTCGCTGATGGCTTTTATTGTATTTTTAATTATTTCATCCGGGTCAAGAAAGCCAAGGAATCATTATTTCATCCATCGTCCAGCATTTAACTTTGTGTACTGTGTTTTAGAGTGAATGTTACATGATATTTTTACGCAGAAAGCAATCAAGTAAGGGAGGGAAAAAACCTCCAAAAACCTCTCATCAGGTCAGGCCGATAGCTGCTGCTGAAAGAAATTGGTAGTCTTTTACATAACTCTCAACTAGTCCATCTGATTTGATAATGCCTATTACAGTTACTGGTCCAATCAGTTTCCTTGATATAGGTTTGATAAGCTCTCTTGATAATCAACGCCCAAGACCACCATGTGAAATCGTCTCCAACAACCTTCAGGTCAACATTGTATAGGTTATACACTTTTTCCGAGTGATGAGATCCGACACTGTCGAGTCCACGAGCCATTTTGATGTCATCACGAGGAAAGAGTGTAATCGAGAACCTTCGATCGTTCTATTGGGTCGGTGCACTCAATTGAACGCGTCTGAGCTATAGCACAAATATTTCCCGTAGTAAAGTGTACACGAACGAGATTCAGTTGGTGACTTCTTTCCGCCCAAACCAATCTTCGAAACCAAAAGCCAGTAATTTTTAACAAAATTAATGAAAATTATGAAATATCTGATCGCACAATCTTTATTGAACGTTAAAATACCCATTATCAAAACAAAACGACACAGTTTTATGAGATTACGGAAGATGAGAGTTTGTGATGTCATTACTTCTAAATTAATGCAATGTCGGGCTTTTACGGTGATCTCTTGTGATGGTGCCTTTGTCTGAAGACACGTTATAACAAACGTTGTGATTTTCATTTGCGTTGTCCTTTGGATTTAGATAGCACACTTTATAATTGGAGTGGTCCACTTCCGTTTGATGGTGAGTATTCGTTCGTTTGTTAGTCCAACCTTGCGTCGATTCATTAGCATAGTCGACAGCTAATGACATG
The DNA here is from genome assembly GCA_023313725.1 of Lithobius niger. Taxonomy (NCBI): domain Eukaryota; kingdom Metazoa; phylum Arthropoda; class Chilopoda; order Lithobiomorpha; family Lithobiidae; genus Lithobius; species Lithobius niger. The sequence continues at coordinate 8,601 of JAHWFP010250657.1, forward strand.
AAAGATTGGTTGAAATGGGAGCAGTGACGTCAGACGTGTTTGAGATTTGGTGTTAAATTTCACACTGTTTCTCGCGCTGCTGCTTAATACTGAGTGGACTAACCCAATAAAACGATCGAAGTTCCCTGAGTGTGATAACTTTCTTATCGAATAATTATAATATCAACAATGCAACAATGCATCTCCCAATTGTTACAATGCGTCCTATTCAGCATGGCTGCCTGGGTTGACTGATCAAGAAAACGCTGTGGAATAATGGACGTGTAACACGGATCTATCAAAAACCAAAACTGGTAAAAGGGGCCGCCATGTTCCGAATGGTTCGGCCCTTCAAAGGAGTGATATCAACACACCAAAACATTAGCCAACTTAATCGCACCGCTTAATAGTTCGAATGTTAAATGAAAACTACAACATTGCTACTTTCGGTAGCAATGTTCAAGTTTTCATTTAACGTCCAAAGTATTATTCCAAAAAGTGGTAATGCATAAATATCAGACTACTAAGAACACACACAGTGATTTTGGTGGGCGAAATGCAAGTAGAAAAACTAAAATTATGTGAAAACAAACGAGGCAGAACAATTTGAAAGGTGTATCCAAAAATTTGGCTTCGGAAAATTGTGTGTGTTTGAAAACTTGTTCGAAAATACAAAAATGCAAAAAGTGTTAAACCAGCTCGAAAATATATGAACCACCGTAAACCAAGAACCTAAAGGAAAACTGAAACTGAAGTAAAAACTTAATGAATTAGAACTAAACATTACGAAGACACCATGTCAAGATATGGTAACTGCAAAAATAAATTAGGAAACCAGGGAGATTAGGCCAAATGTAGAAGTTGAAGTGCAAAATAGCCCTACATTTGTGCAGGAATAAAACAAAAAAACATGGACTACAAAAGTGAAAAAACAAAAAGCGAATGTAAGTGCACAGATGTCGAAAACAAAGAACATTCTCAGAAAGACACCAAGATAAAGGCAATGATGAGGAAGATAACACAAATGAGCATGATGAAAAAAATGATGATGAGATGACATAGAAGAAATATTAAGAATGAAGGAAAAAGAAACAAACACTAGAGAAATATTGGAACGAAATATAGAGCAGCGTCAAGTGACGATATAGCATCTGGAGGGCATAACTACAAGGTGCACTAGATTAAAATGTAAGGGGAAACAACGGCACTTCTAGTCAAGACAGTGCTTTGAGAGCGGATTTGTTAGGCTTAAAAAATGTTGTTTCCTCCAACTACAAAAATCGCCCGTTATAGGCGTAAGAAATCCAGTCTAATAGCATCGGCTTCAGTAACACGATCTAATTTTCGCCCTCCAGTGCCCCTTGCAGCTAACCCAGTTACTGACACCACCATAGAGTTATACACAATAATATTACGTTATGTCACTGCCCTATAGGAATTGAAGCTAGAATGATACGCATGGAAGGAAAACTAGACAAGTTGCTGACACATTAGAGAACATAACTAGTGCACAAATGATGAAAACGGAAGAAAGAATACCAGCACTAGAGAATGTAGAGCAGAAGTATAAAGAAGTTGAACAGGTACTCGTCACAATGAACAGAGAAGCAAAAGAAACAATACGATCGTAACAAAAACCTGGAAATAACCAACTACACTGGTTCCCGAACGAAAACATAAGAGAAGTTCACAAGTTGGCAAAGAATTTTAACAATATGCAAAATTTAGAAGAAAATCAAATCGACGCAGCTCATAGGATACCTAATAAAAACAAAGGCAAACCAAGTGTAGTAATCATAGAGTTCAAATAAAGAGATTGCTGAAAGGTTGGACTAGAGGAAACGAGTCATGATAAATGACAACATATACAGAAATGGAAACAGGAAAAAAGTTTAATTAAACGAAAACATGACTCCCTACAACAAAAGCCTATTCTGGAAAGCAAGAAATTATGCAAAAGATCTCAATTATATAGAGTCCGCGGCCTATCTTGAGTTTTCCGCAGAACGAACACAGATAATCGATTTTACGTTTTCAGTAGCAGAGTGCCTTGTTGATATCCAAGATGGTCACAAAAACAATGGCGGCCATCGATTAAAGCCACCCCATCCAGAAAGACGTAGCCGCTCACAAAATACTTGCAGGCTCAAGATACACCGCGCACACAATAGGTATGTATGGTTCTGCAATGGGAAAATCATGAAGAGGAAAACTGAAAATGAAGCAGTAACAATTATACGTGGAGAAGAGGATTTATCAAATTTACAACCATCAGAAGATAAGTTCTCTTTAAGGAAAAATTGGAATAATTTTCACCAAAAATTAAAAGATAATAAAATGAACTGGGAAGTAATAATAATAACAGAGATAAATATTAAAAAAGAAGAAATAAAACCATACAACATTAAAAGATATACCAAAAATGCAATCACGCGATGAGACAACAAAAACAGGAGGTGGAGTATTAGTTTTTGTTAAAGAAGATAGAATTTAAAGATGTAGAATTCTTAGAATTCTTTAGAATTTAAAGAAGTAAATTTTGAAAAGAACAATGTAATTGAAATCGACATCAAGAATATTTTAAACAAGGAGAGAATAAGAATAATAGCCATCTATAAAAAACCAAAGTCAAGCAAGGGAGAATTTGTAAAAATACTAAAATAAAAAACAAAACATTACAGACTGGATGTATCAAATCATCGTAGGGGATATTCAGAAAGATGTTGTTGACGATTTGGAGGATAAACAAGAGCAGAAATTAATTGACAATTATGAAAACACATTAGCAAAGTTAGGTTACGAAAAACTGATAGACTCGCCAACAAGAGAAGAAATAATATTAAACTAGGATGCACTAACACTGCATGAGTAATTCGACGTATGGTATGATAGGATAAAAAAAAATGTGCCACAGACGTATGCAGTTATAACGGCAGACATACGATACCACGATACGGCAAATGACCCAGAATCGTCTGTACGATGTTGCAATCACTGACCAAATAAGTTTTCATCGGACGCCGATACTTGTTTTGTAAAAAAAAAACATTGAAACTTCGTTGATTTACAGTTTCCCGTCCCCTTTTGTTCTTGTTCATCAGGCTTTTCCTTATTTTAAATCTTCGAACATCATATTTTCAGCAAATTCAGCAGTTATTTTGGAGGTAGGAGAGGGGGGGGAGAGTAGGAAATCATATTGCACTGAGAGTAAGTGAGGTTGACTACTTTAAATTTATTTACACTTTTTAGGTGCATAAACAAAGTTAAAAAAAATCACAGGAAAATTGTGACAAAGTCCACATTGACGTATACTGCAATTTCATGTGGCCAGTTTTTGTTAAGCTTTACTGTTTTTTTTAATGTATAAAGATTATTTATAACAATCATTGGAATCAACAGTTGGTGTACTATGGACGACGGTTTTGCATTGAAAAACCTCGTTAGAGGTTAAATTAGTTTAACTTGCGATGTCTTTTGTTTAGCAAATAGTCTTTTGTCCTTCTACACTGCAACTTATCCACCCTAGACTTTAAATTCCTCAAATCATAATTGAACAAATGTGTTTGATTTTTGAGGATATGTGGCTGACAGGAATCGCCCCTACCCCCTTTTTTGGCAAAACCACATTAATTCGACGTGTGACAAGTCGAATTAAAATTTGGCAAAATTACCTACAAAGGTCATGCATCGATCACATTTAAGTCAAAAATAAAACAGGAGAAATAAGAGAAGGCCCGTTAGCAAAAACAAATTTTGGATCATTACTTCACAATCCCAGAAACAAAGAAAAATCTAAAAAAAAATCTGAAAATGCAGACAATAATGAAAAAGAATTCATTAACTTTAACCATGATAAAATAATAAAAGAAATGAATAGGATAAATTGGGAAGTGCTCAGCAAAATAACATGCCCAAACGAAATTTATGAAAAGATTATTAAACAAATACAAAATATTTACTCAAGTAATACAGCTAAAAAATAAACAAATACAAAATTAAAAGAATGAAATAAATGAAAAGACTGGAAAACAAATGAACTAATTATAAGGATAGATAATCAAAACAAACTATGGAACCAGATAAGGAAAACAAAAGACAATACAGTAGATGAAGAATTGATAAAGAAATACAAAAAGGAGAAAAAATAAGTAAATATGAAATTAAAGAATGCAAACAAAACTATTATGAAAAAAATAGGAATGCAGAAGCAAAATTACAAAAAAAAACAATTTGGAAGGTAGTTAATGAAGTGAATGGTAAAGACAGAAAGGAAAATATTGATGAATATACAGGGTGGGGCAGAAAGGACGGAACACCCTTGGCAATCAAAGATGGTTAATGATTGGATAATGAAACTTTACATGGTATGTAGGCGAACGGGGAGCCAACTAACCATGAATCAATCACTGACCTTGACGCATACTTTCAAGGTCATCGTGATGCTAACTTTTTAACTATGCTTCGTAGAACCCCAGTGTAAATTAGAAACTTGTAGACAGTGGCAAGACATGGCCAATGCAAAAAACAGAACGAAATTCGGTACGTTAGTTTAGGAGTTACAGGCATTACAGGAATCATTTTGTTGTGCTGGCCGAGTGGCTTTCCTGCCAAACAGTTCTGTCAGGCTCTTTCGTACGCCATGCATTGTATTGGTAGCTAATGGTGTTTGCAGCATACGCAAATTGACATAATTCATTAACCGTGATCAGCTCTGAAACAAAATCAGAATGTTAACCTGAGGGAGGAACAACATTAGTTTCATTTCTAGACGACCACGGTGACTAAACTATGCCAACTTGCATAAGATGCTGTAGTTTGCAGCACCATTGTGTTTATACGTCTTGTAATGTAGCAGGTTGTGTTGAGCTAGTGTAGGGTCATCAGTGTGTCAGTTGCTGTTTGTTTCCAAGCATGCTTCATGTACTTTGAGGACCACTGGACTTAATTTTACACTCACTGTTTGGCAGGAAAGCCACTCGGTCAACTCAACAAAATGATGCTTCTAATTTTCGTAACTCCTAAACTAGCGTACCGAATTTAGTTCTGTTTTTTGCAATGGCCATGCCTTGCCAATGTCTACAAGTTTTTAATTTAAACTGGAGTTCTACGAAGCATAGTTAAAAAGTTAGCATCACGATTACCTTGAAAATATGCGTCAAGGTCAGTGATCGATTCATGGTTAGTTGGCCCCCCCCGTTCGCCTACATACCATGTAAAGTTTCATTATCCTAACATTAACCATCTTTGATTGCCAAGAGCGTTCCGTCCATTCTGCCCCACCCTGTATATTGAAAACATACAAAGACCAGTATCTAGCAGACATAGGTAAGGAATTTAACAATACATGTTCTAACCAAGTACCAAGCCTAAAAACAAGTTTTAAAGATGAGCATGATAATTAAAAAAGGCAAATTCTATAATAACACAACACGGCAAACAAAAATTAACACAAAGGAAGCAAGGAAATCTATGTACATTGAACAAGCAACTGAAAAGGAAAGAATAATATAATAAATGAATTAAAAATAACAAAAGCAATTTGTAAAATAATTAATATAATGATAGAAAAAGAATTATGGCCCGATTCGTAAAAAATGCAAGTCGTAATAACAGTTTATAAAAAGGGCAATAAAACAGATAAAATAACTACAGGCATTACTACCCGTAATAGATAATGATAGAAAAGTTTTTTGTAAATAAAATAAGGACGTATCTAGACGAAATAAATAGTTTACCTAAAGCACAGTATGGATACATAAAAAAACAAAGGTACAACAGACTTGCTCATAGAAATAAATGATATTACAAACGCACAAAATGAAGGAAAATATGTAGGAATAATATTAGCAGATCTTCAAAAAGCGTTTGGTACATTTGATCAAGGTAGCTTATTAAGGAAATGTGAAAAAATAGGATTAAGAGGGAAAATTTATAATATAACAAAGAATTACCGAAGTAATCGAAAAGCCAATATACAGATAAAAGACAATTATTATAGTAACCAAAACAACACAATATTCGGAGTACCACAAGGATCAGTATTAGGACTGCTATTCTTCTTAATATATACCAATGACATTTCAGATAATTTGGAAACAACACAAACTTTCTTATTTGCAGATGATACAATAATAATCTCAATAAATTATAAATATGAAGAAATGATGACAAAATACAATATGACTTTTAACTTACTAAATAGCTGGCTGATTGATTATGAACTTTACACTAGAAAGAAAAAACAGTGGTAACAGACAATTCAGTACCAAAAAAAAAAGGAAAAAAAGATTATGGATAATCAAACATAATGGAAATTGTAAAAAAATAAAAAGAGGATAATTCAACCGATAAGTGTAATAAAGAATGTGTAAGACTAGGAAAAAAATACATCAAAATACTTAGGCATAAATATTGACTCCAATTGGAATTTTAAAGCACATATTTTATAAACCATAATGAAAATAAGACAATTATTACCAAAAATATATCAACTGAGGAACGTTTTCGTTAAAAAGAATAAAAAGATTATGTATGATGCATGGATAGGCGGCATATTAAGAGATGAAATAGAAATATACGGATTTTCAGCAGCATACCTAAAGAAAAGAATGCAAAAAATACAAAATAAGATAGTTAAAGTGTTGTTTGGAACAGATAAAAATATAAAAAACAACTGAAATATACAATGAAAACGGCATTTTAAAAATAACTGAATTAAGAAATTACATTATAATTATAAAGAATTATTATTCTGAAACATAGAAAAACTGTAGTACAAATAATGAGGAAAGAACAAGAAAGAATAAACTTAAAGTTCATGCAAACAAGATGGTACAATACATATGGAAAGAAAAGTAGACACTGGTATATACCGAATATTTTAAATAACTTACCGAAATCCATGTTGAACATGTAAATTTAAAGGAAATAAAATAAAAATTAAAAGAAAAAATAATAACTGAACAAAAATAACAGGTAAATACTAAATCAAACAATAATAATATGAATCAGGAGTAATTTTTTTTTAAATGTTTATGTTTGTATTTTTAGTGTATTATTATTACTATTGCATTATTACTATATTGATATATTATTATAACTAGCCATATCGTTTGCTTCGCTCAGTCCATTGGCGTTGATCCATTTTTCAAGTAAGTTTTTTTATTCCAAGAGCACAATAAAATCGATGTACTGATAACAGTTAGTTCATCACACACCTCAGCACTACTGCATTTCATCTACATCATTCAAGACATACGATTTGTTTCTTTGCACGTTTGTACGTCTACTCCGCCAGAAGTAGTCCCCTGCGAAGATGAGAGATAAAAGATGGAGAGAGCAAAGCGAGACACACATTGAAAAGGTTTAGTTTACGTATAGTATCTAAACAACGTTGCAAAACAATTTTGTTCACGTCTAATTCACGAAAAATAAACCAACTGTAATTACAAAGTCAAACACTGGTAAAGAGGCCACCAAGTTGAGAGTGGTTCGGCCCTTCAAAGGAGTGATATCAACACACCAAACTAACTAAATAAACCAAATTACAACAAAATTAAAACCAAATCAAAAACCTATAAAGAGGTGACTAAGTTAAGAATGGTTCGGCCTATTGGCAAAAGATAGTAGCAAATTGTTGAAAACCAATTTCTGGCCATTACGGGCCATGAAAGGCACTGTCGAGGAGTGGCGCTCGGCGTGTCGCCGCAGTCGTCGTGAGGAGGTTGTGTTGGCCCGTTTGCGCATTGGTCACACCCGACTTACTCACTGTTTCGTTTTGCGGGGGGTTGACCCTCCTGAATGTTCTTGGTGTCGACGGCCACTTACGGTCCGGCACTTACTTGTTGATTGTCGTCATCTTGATGGTGGTCGCCGTCGTTTCCGTCTTCCGCATGACATTGCGCGTCAGTTGGGCGATAAGTCTGTCCTCCTGTCCGGTGTTTTTCAATTTTTGCAGGAGGTACAGATGTATGACAAGATTTAGATTCGGGGTTTGCATAACATCTCTGTAATGTGTGGTGCAGTGGCAACCCGGACCACTTCACTGTGACTGAGGTTGGCGCTAATGACCACGTTGTCGACGCGCCATTAAGCCTCAATCCCCCCCCCCCTCCAATTTCTGGTAGAAGTGGCACTTTATTACACATTTGCACGGTAGTGGAGTTGAGTCAATACACAATTAAAAAAAAAAGGAGTGATATATCAAAAACCAAAACTGGTAAAAGGGGCCGCCAAGTTCCGAATGGTTCGGCCCTTCAAAGGAGTGATATCAACACAACAAAACATTCGCCAACTTAATTGCACCGATTTATACTTTGGACGTTAAATTAAAACTTGAACATTGCTACCGACAGTAGCAATGTTCTAGTTTTCATTTTACCTTCGAACTATTAAGCGGTGCGATTAACTTGGTGAATGTTTTGGTGTGTTGATATCACTCCTTTGAAAGGCCGAACCATTCGGAACTTGGCGGACCCTTTTACCAGTTTTGGTTTTTGATATGATAAACTATGACCTTATGAACATCATGAGGGTTTAAAACAAAATTTGACGTTATTTTTTCAGGTTCTTTTGCGTATGAGGGTCATAATATCTAGTTACAGTGATGAAAATAGGCCAATCAGAAGTGGAATTTAATTATCTTTCGTTTGGTCCTACTCCCATGTTTGTAAGTGCCTTGGTTCCACAGGAGAAGAGGTGCAAATATACACATACGCACGCACGCACATCATACGTCCTCAATGACGTAGATTGTATTGTAAACTCGACAAGTGGTGGAAAATAAATCTCACTGCGAAATGTGAATCTATATAACGAAGATCGTAATATTTGTTTGTTTGTTTGTTTGTGTGTCACCAGATCACCGAAATTCCCACTACTAATTCTCATTTCTTTTGTTTGTTCGTCCAGACGGAATGTCTGCCAAACGTAATTGTCTGTTCTGTATAAGTAATGATTCAAACTGTGTTTTCAACAAAGAGGCACAGTACGGGTGACGTCATATGTTTTTTTCCAGTCACAATATTGTCACGCAAACGGGATCTAGGCCTCTCTATCTCTTAACCACTGGCTCTAACTAAATCTAATGAAAGCTTGGGCGGCTGCTAAGGGGAAATCACACGTATGTGTGTGTGTGTGAATGTCAACAGCGGGAATCTCGATAATCCGTATTCTATTGACCTCCGTAGTGGGAATCACGATAATCTTTATTATGTTGAATATTTTCATGCAATCGGGGTCTAGGCCTCTACGTCTCTTAACCCTGGGACCTACTAAATCTAATGAAAGCGTGGGCGACTGTTAACGGGAAATTACAGTATTTTCATGCAGATGGGAAATCACAACAATGCTATAAAAAACCAGCCATATACGGGGAGGGGGGGGGGGGCTGCCCTAGTGGTGACTAATAATAATTGTATAAGAAGAGGATGTCAGTAAAACTCGCACAGGCTGTCATTAACAGCTTCGATGATAGCAGTGTAACTGTAATTGCAATAAAGATTGCGCTTGTATGTATGCTTGTGATCTCTCTAGGTTACCACTGTGAAAGATTGAACAGCTACTTAGCTCGGCTGGAGCCTGAAGACAGAATCCGCCTGGTAGTGCAGTGGTTAGAGCGCCTGGCTAGAAAAGGGGAAGTTCTGGGTTCTAATCCCAGTAGGGGCAGTTGTCTTTTCATTCGTTCTCAGATCAGCGTATGGTGTATCTTCACAAGGCCAGTCTTTAATGCAGACTGCTTGCTTCGTTTACCCTTTACCTTGTGATTTTCTTATTTATTTATTTATTATTATTATTAATAATACTGAATAAGTTGAGTTTCATTTATGGAATACACTTTTCGTTACGCTGCGGTACGGAACTAATACAACTGTAACAAATTCAATAAAAACTATTGGTGTCTGAAAAGAAAAGCGCGAATATTTACAGTATACAGAAATCCATTCCAGACATTTACTGGTAGTCTTAAAGGCCCTAAAAGAGGGCCGAAGGTGGTTTCGCTAATGTGGTGGACAGTGAACGTTGCATCGTTACTGCATACAAACTCTTTTTATCACACCTTCCACCATTTAATTCAGATGGAACATCATTTTTGGCGCGAAACAAGAAGTTTACGTCGAACATTTGGTACAAGAATCAGCCCGTAGGATACGTTGTGTGCCATTGTGAAGAAATAATGATGAAAGCCGAACTCGAACCACAGTCGACGTGCAACATCTGCGACATTATTGTCATCGCATGAAGCCGAAGAACAGATCTATGCGGAAAGAACGGGCCTTTGGAGTTTATATAAACGACAGCCTGTGACATTTTGCATGGTAATGCGCCACTGGCTCAAAAATAAAAACAGGCAACACAAACCTAGATGCTGCAATGTTGCAATGTCGTCATGAATTTCAATACATCAATTATTGTAAATTAAATGTTTTGTTAGATTTATGTTGTAGCGTAATTTTCAGCTAGGTTGCAATGTTTTCTTTATTTCCAACACTTAAATTCTAGATCAAATCCTTTGTTCGTTTTTTTTTTTTAACTATACATACTTTAATCGGGTGATGAGATCCCTTCTCTTCACTCGAGTTTTAGAGCTCTTCACTTGCGTGATAGGTTTATTGTTGCAATCTTCCATCAAACTATTGTTAAACCGGAGATGATATCTTATTATTATGCCATAAATTTCTTACGGACATTTGTTTTGTTTTTCAATGTTTCTGTACAGGTATGCCCGAAAACCGCGGGCCATTCGGATCCATTCACAATGGCACACCGCGCCCGCGGACGATTGTTACCTAATGGCCCAAGATTGAGAGCCTTAACCGACTTAATATCCCGCTCGCGAAAACAATTGAACAGCGTATTCCTTGGCAATGTCATTGCCCGTGCAACAATGTCTATCGCGCCGTTCCAAAAGGTCTATTGTAAAAAATCTCCTAAACATTTTCGGCTTCGGGCCTTGTAAGCTCTTAAATAATTAAAAATAAATTAAGCATTTTAAAGAGAAGTTGTTTCAAGGGGATATTCGTCGTTGCGTTTTTGTTGGATGAACGGTGATGGGGCATTCGGAATCGAGCAACAATGTATCAACAATGTCTGCTTACACGACGTCCCAAGAGTGCTATTGTTACAATACTTTGATGGGATAATTTCTCATTTCCAACAACAATATTCTGGACACGGAATTTTATTTATCGAGACACTCGCTAGTGTGTCACCGTCAAGTAACAGTAGATCGTCCGATTGTAGACAGCCGATTGTTAAAACATGATTGTCGATGAAAAAAAGGCGGCCGCACTAGCAGACTGTGTCTTTTAACTGAAACCAATTTTATAACTACCTGATTTCAGAATTCTGGTGTAAATTCCCCATGCGGTAGAAATCTTTGCAAATTGTTTGAAACAGGTGTGTTGGGTCCAGTAACGAAGAAAACGTCAACACGAAAATGTGGAAACGTGTCCGTCATGGAGAAAAAGTCTCCTCAATAACGTTGAATTTGTGTACTGGTGACCAGTAATTATTAACTATAGTAACTAGTAACAAGTCCGCAGGCTCCCATGTTTGAAAGGCCGACTCTTTTTTGAAACTAGAATAAAGTTGTCTGAAGGGACTGTACGTCGTTGGGTTTTCGCTGCTTGAACGGTGAGGGGGTACTTCGGGATCAAGCCAAAATTCCGAAGTACAATTAAAGCTTCTATAGTTACGCACAAGTAAAGCTAGCACTAGTAAGCACAAGGAAAGTAAGTACAAGTAAAACTAAGAGTTACGCACACGCCGCCAACTAGCGTAGCCTACTAGTAGGCTATCTAATGACAAGCTATCATGAAGGGGGAAACCGCCTCTGCCAAAATGAATACAAATATAAATATATAAATATTTATCTAAATCCGCCTCTGCCAAAGAGCCAGTGACGCAAATTTAGTTAGTATAGACTAGCTGTAATATTAATTGAACGTGCATGTTATTGACTGGCAGTGGCAAGACTAAAGGGTGGGGGAGGGGGGAGTGTCTTCCAAGAAATATCTGTGGAAAAAATTATTCACGCATACAAATGCCTGCACTAATCGTAATAGGCGTATCGTATGGCAGTCAATATAGTTTCATTTTTGGTTACAGATAGTGACGAAGACGTGCCTATATCTTTGTAGAGTATATAATCCATCCAAAGCTAAAACTGGTGTAAAATGCCGCCAAATTTCCAAAAACGATCGGCCTTTGAAGGTAGTGATATCATTCAACCCGGGAAAGACCACCAAGGTTTATCCTATTAGCCAAGTTAATCGCACCGACTAATAGTTCGAAAGTTAAATGAAACAGAAGATTGCTACTCGCTGTAGCAATTTTCAAGTTTCATTTAACGTCCAAAGTATAATTCGGTGCAATCAACATGACTAATAGGATTAACCTTGGCCGCCTTTCCCTGGTTGAATGATATCACAACCTTCAAAGGCCAATTCTTTTTGGAAACTTGGCGGCATTTTACAGCAGTTTGGGTTTTGGGTGGATATCACAACTTTCATAGGACTGTGAACGTACAAACGGTTACATCGTCTTATCTTCATCTGTACCCTTTTTCTGGCGGAATTTTATATCTATAAATTTTCACATTGATAATTTTCAAATTTACCATTGCCAATTAGCCGTTAGATTAGCCAAGTTGACACGGCTTAGTGTATTGTACGACCATTCTTCACATGCTTAAGTTTCTTGTTTGCAGACACTGGCTAACATTCGCTGATTTCGTTCGCTTGGCTCACTCAATCAGCGCATACGCTTTAGTTGTTTTGTATGTCCCTGCACCTTCTCCTTACTTTTTCAAGACTTAGGCAGCATTATGATTTATTCTCGATATGATGAGATCCGCTTTGAGTTGCTTGCACATGTAACTTACGACACATGTAACTTACGACTGTGAACATACAGAACGTCAGCGCACTGTCTTATATTCCGCTCTACCTTTTTTTTTTGAGGAATTATATATATATATAAATAATTAGCCATTACATCAGCAAAATTGAGAAAATGTTTCGTTTGCTTTCTGCGTTCACACTTAGTCATGCAGAAGCCCCGAAGGTCATGGTTACTAAAACAGCAGAACGCGCAGCATTTTATTTTGGGGTTATTAGCAAAAACCCCGTTTGCTCGTGGATGCTCGTATTGTTCACAAGCTTTCTTTGTTCACATTTTGTCATGCAGAAATTTCTGAAGTTCACTGTCACTAACACATCAGACCGCAAAACGCATGGAGTACGTATTGCGTAACCATCAACTAACGTGAATCTCTATTCTCACGCAATCTCCAACAACGAAATGTCTTTATTTTATTCTTAGTTACAGTTCAGCTTTTAGTTCGTCCTGGCTGATACAATAAATCTAAGGACCAGGGTTCATTGTCTAAGCCATTGTTGCCTGAAATCTTTGGTTGCAACATGGAAAAGAAGCGAAATTTAAATTTCGTGGTTCCTAATTTCAAAACTCTCCCACTCATTTATCCTGACATTTACAAGCCCCAAACCAACAAAAGGATAATGTTCAGATCACAATGCATTCGCGTGTAAACTTTCAGCTGTGTAGGTCTTCCTAATCGTTCACTAGCCATGAGCAATGTCTCTATGTGATTTAACATGGGGCCAGCGTTACTAGCTAGTTACTAGCCAACTCGTCAGTAACATAAAAAAAAACCTTACTGACACAGCTTTCTCTCTATGAATAGTGGACACTCATCCTTTAACTTTTATTTTTCCTTTAACCCTGCGCCTTCCCCTTATATTTACCACAATTTGAAACATTTCTGTCGATTATCCTTATCATGCCAAAATAAGCTTTTAGTTGCTTGCAATTAACAGACACATGTCTGTTAGTGAGGCCGCCAAAGGGTTTCAAAGGGTTTAACGAGCGTTAACCACTTGTGGTCATCTGCCCGAAGCCTTGAGGCCGCCTTGTTATCATTAACAATCAATTTTTTAAACAATCCGACGTCTACAATGGGATGATCTTCTGTTCCTTCGCGGCGACACACTAGCGTGTGTCTGGAACGAATAAAAATTTGAAACCATAGTCAAGTAGAGCAGTAGCACTACAGCTATACTTTTTTCCACATTATGTTTTCTGAAAACTGACTGTATGACGCCACATTTACTTCCACTACGAGTGCAAAAAAATCCGTAAACATCCCATTCGTAAACTCTAACAATAACTTTGTTGAGTCCACAAGTGTGGTATCGACAAGTTTTTGCACTCTTAGTGCAAGGCAACGACTCGTCATCCAGTCAGTTTTCTGAAAACATAATGTGGAACAAACTATACAAAGATATCCACCCAAACCAAAACTGTTATAAGAGAAGCCGCCAAGTTTCCGAAAAGCGTCGGCCTTTGAAAGCAGTGGTATCATTCACGCAAAAATGGAAAACGATTACCCGATTCAGCACTGGTTAAAATAAAAGCAGCGAAATTTTAACCGTCTGATTTCTAAGGCACACAAACGACCACGAGATGGAAAAAAACTTACTTGAAATGTGCACCGCGGAAGGAACCTATCTCGGGGACTGAGCAAAGTGTGCAAGCCCAGTTGAGTTGTTAGCCTACTGTTATTTATATCCACCCAAAAACAAAACTGGTGTAAAAACCCGCCAAGTTTCCAAAAAGGATCGGCCTTTGAAGGTAGTAATATCATTCAACAGGGAAAGACCGCCAAGGTTAATCCTATTAGCCAACTTAATCGTACCGAATAATACTTTGGATGTTAAATGAAAACTTGAATATTGCTACCGCGAGTAGCAATCTTCAAGTTTTCATTTAACGTTCAAATTATTATTCGGTGCGATTAACTTGGCTAATAGGAATAACCTTGGCGACCTTTCCCTCGTTGAATGATATCACTGCTTTCTAAGACCGACCATTTTTGGAAACTTGGCGGTAGTTTTCTTAACTTGGTGACCCTTTTTGGAAACTTATACCAGTTTTAGTTTTGGGTGGATATGACAACTTTCATAAGACTGTGCATTTACAAAAGGTAACACGGTCTTATTGTCACCTCTACCTTCTTTCTGGAAAAATTTATGTTTATAAATTTTCTCATTCATAAATTTAATATTCGCGATTCCCTAATTAGGCGTTACATCAGCCAAGTTGACACACTTTGGTTTATTGTACATCCATGCTTCACATGGTTAAGTTTGTTCAATCCCATTTTTGAGCAAACTGGCTAACAAACGCTGATTTTCGTTCGCTTCGCTCACTCAATAAGCGCATCGCCCCCCTCAGTTACTCCTCCCGAGCTTAATGTGAATTACTCAATAAAGCTGGAATTGCTCACTCAATCACAATTAGTCTCCTCTACTTCGCCGATCATCTACTTGTCGGCGCCACACTTACGTGTGTCAAAATAAACCAGCAAACTTGGCACATTACTAAAACACACTTCTTTAAAAAAAATCCTTTTTTTCCTACTTGACTGGACCCTATGCTCACGATCTGCATTTTGTTTCCAACTCTTTTTGCAATGAAAGACTCACAGTTTCTTAGTGGGACTTGTTGTTTTTATGAGCCAGATTAATATTTATTACGGGGCCCTGGCCCGAAGCCTCATGCCCCAAAGAGAAAC
This sequence comes from Lithobius niger, assembly GCA_023313725.1. Taxonomy (NCBI): domain Eukaryota; kingdom Metazoa; phylum Arthropoda; class Chilopoda; order Lithobiomorpha; family Lithobiidae; genus Lithobius; species Lithobius niger. The sequence goes on from JAHWFP010250657.1 coordinate 24,175, forward strand.
TACAAACAATGACTATAATGAGCCGGATAATGAGCCGCCTCTTTGCAGCAACAATGTATGCTGATAATTAAGTAATGAAACGATGCACGTATAACACTTAAGCATGTAATGTTAGGCTGTTGGATGAGAATACAAACAATGGTTACAACAAAAAATGTATATTTACGCGCCATTTCACAGCCACGTGCTTCTAGCTGTAACCCCATTTTAGAAAAAGGCACTTCCGCGTTCTACTCTTTACCTGTGTGTCAAAATTGAGATATATGAACTTTCCCCTTCGAGCTGTAGTCGTATCATTATACCCTATGAGAATTAACATGGGAGCCTTGTCCTTAGCTAGCCAGTAACACAAATCAACATTATTGAGTGTACTTTTTCTCTGTAAAGGAGACGTTCCCACACTTTAATGTTGAAGTTTTCTTCGTTACTGGACCCAAGACACCTGATTCCAACGATTTTCAAAGATTTCTACCGCATGGGGAATTTACACCAGTAGGCTGAAATCAGGTATAAGGTTACAGTTAAAAGACACAGTCTGCTAGTGGCCGCCTTTCCACTTGACGGCGAAGTGCACACTAGCATGTGTCTAGATTTCTTAATGTTTCGTTGATACGTCAATGATTTACACAGTGCGGGCCAATAATTCAAGTATAGGACCGCAATTTTCAAAAAAGCATTGTTAGACCATTGTTTCCAATAACTCGGAAAGCGGATATTCAGTAAGCTTAAGAAGTCCTGATCGTCAGGTATTAAAGGTTTATTACTAGTGACGAAATGTAATGTCTACATTCTTACTATCAGACCTTGGCCGTATTTTTTCTAAGGTTTGACGTTTTAGCCCTAAGTATTACTTTTAACGGAGCCTTTTTTTGTTTATAATTATAGCCATGTAGCAACTACGTAAAATTTATAACACCTCTTATATACTAAGTTTTTTCATCTTCAACGAAATAAATTCCTTTGTCTCTCCAGGAAAACAATCATGGCATAATTATGTTTATGATTTTTTTCCCCAAGCGATGCTATTATCTACCGTCATCAGTCTCTTTTTAGGTCATACTTTGATTTCAAGGAGAGGGAAGAGAAGGGAGGGCGGATATCATGGGCTGAGAATGGGAAGAAATAGGGGTTTTGACGCTTGTGGGTGCATTTAGATGCTGTGGGGTCGTGGGTTCGAGTGCGTGCCGACATCCGTTCGATATCAAAAATCGACAAGCATACGACCAACCGCCCATACCAACGAATCCCATCCGTTTGGGGGAAATCGTACATTTTGGCGGATCTTGAGGGATGAGGCTGAGGCTGAATTTAGGCAGATTTCATTCAAATGTAATTTGACGGAGCGCATGCCGCAGATACATGGAAGTACCACGTCTGCATTCTAATGTTTTGTCGGAGTGAAGGGAGGAGTTCACGAGGTTTTCGGGGTGATGAAACTGGGGAAATGGAAAGAGCCAGAATCGCAAAATGTTGGGAACACGTGCTAGAAATTGTCAGAGGTAGACTTCCGTGTAATAGTGAAGTCAAACATGCCTCATTTAACCTTACTAGTTTAATACTATTTGAACTAGTGAATTTTACATCAAGTAACAATAAAGAATAGAAATTGACGATGTACTAAACAGTGAAGGACGAGGAGTGAATTTGTAAGGTTGTATTATGAAGACACACGCTAGTGTATCGCCCGCCAAGAATACAAACGATAACACCTATCCAGATAAAATATATATCAGCATGGCGACCGCTAGACGCTATATACCCATAAGTTGCTGGGGTTATGGCTTCTACACTTTTTCTTGATTTGGGCGCTGGACTCTTGTATTTTTCTTGAATAAGGAAGTTACTTCCTTGTGCCCTGGATACTTAACTTCCTCTAAATGCCAACTGAGGTATCAGTGATCTGTTCATATTTGGGCTGCTTCTGCAGAAATAAAGAAAGTAAAAATCTGTAGAATCTTTTCTTTCCCGATTTAGAACCTTAACATATGTTTCGCATCGTAAGGGCTTGGATATTTGGCAGTTGTTGCTCGGTCGGTGTTTGGGTGGCTTACTTACGTGTGCGTACCACATGAAACGATAAAAGATGAGATGAATAATATAAGTAACCTTGTTTTATAAATAAGGAGGGAGTTATTAACCCGCCAACTCTACAATTAGTTACTCTAGAATCGACAAATGGTGATCGTTGAGATTGGTGTTCCATGATCAGTAGACGCAAGGCGTGAGAAACGCCGGCTTGAAAATGAGGCAGCTACCTCCAGCAGAATAAAACAAGATTATTTTTTTAATCACGGCTTAAAAGGACATAAATCCTTCCGGTCTATTGTGCGACCCGATGAGATTGCAGTTGGCAACATTTACACAGGTTAGAGTTAATGTTGCCAAATCACCTCGCACGCAAGAAAAAAAACAAGAAAATGAATGTGTTGGCTACATTTACATACGTTTGAACTAATGTCGCAAAACTGAGTCATGCAGGAAAGCCAACAGGGATTTATGTTCCTTTAATTGCTAGACAACAGGTAGGGTTTTGTCTTATTAATGCTGCTCTGTTGGTTGAATCTGTCCCGCAATGGTCTTCAACCATTAGTTGAAATAACTAATAAGTAGTTTCGTGTAGATTAACGTGTCATTTAGTTAAGACACATTAACAGCCACTACCAGCACTGTGTGCGCCGGTTTAAAAGTTTTGTCATCTTAATCGAAATGCTAACGCACTATCCACTCAGCTTTGTTTCTTTGTTCGGTGCGTTGGGTCTTGTTCGCGTTAGACGTTCGTGTTGGTCATCCGGGGATTAATGTGTGGTTAGTGAACGTGCAACATTATTGTTGAAGGAAAAGCCAGGGGCACAAGTAAAACAACTGACTTGCGACGTTTCAAGACATACTCTGGCCCATTATTAAGCAAATACAAAGGCTAGCATCATACATCATGTCTGGTTCATTACTTCTGAATAATTTTGCTATTTGATGGTCAAAATCCAGGAAAATCCTTGATTTATTGATTTAAGAATTCAAATCCACAAATAGGGTTTAGAATGAATGTGGAACGAATGACCTGAATCGAACAATGAGTAACGAAGTTTTCATCACAAGCGTTACGGCAGATCCAACATAATTATTTTATTTTTTTACGTGTATTCTAGGTTAGTTAAATTTCGTCATTTCGGTAAAGTTACATCCAACATAATTGCTGTTTTTGTGACGTGTACTCTTTGCAGTATAATTTTCTCATTTTTTGGCACTTTTCTCCTCAGAAAATGAAGATTTTGTCATGAAAGTTAACCTAGAGTCAATTTTTTTTTTAACATCTACTTTAGTTTGTTTAATTTCTTCACTTTTAACACTTTTTCCGATTTCCTCAGTATGACATAAGAAGAAGGGAAGCTAACATTTTCCAGCTCCGGCAATCAAAGTGAAGCCGATTGCTCTGATAACCTAGTGACCCATTTTCTGTGCCTGTAGATGATAAACGGTTCTGTAACCGAGCGAGCGAGTGGGAGTGGAGAGTATGGCTAAGAAAAAAAAGGAAGAACAAAAAGCTGGGGATCGATTTCATATGAGAAGCGAAAAGGTATTTTGGAACACGAAATGAAAACAAGGAAAAGGAGCCACAAAGTAGGGATCAAGAAGTCAAGGGGTGTGAGATGGAAAGAGTAAGAAAAATTGAAGGACATTTTTCGTTGTTCGTTGCCGTACACCGGTCAATACTTAGTCATTTATTATTCACTTCTGTCATCCTCCGTCTATTTAGTCCTGAACACAAGAATCGTATCGTAACACTAAGAGGAAACCAAAGAAGAGACTCCACACTGCAGTAGGATTCAAACTACAGGTAGATACTTCACCATATAAACTCGCATATCCATAGCAGTAAATAAATCCTAGGAATATATTTTATTTGTGGTAGTTCTTTACTTTCACGTTAAATTACTAAACTACAGTAATACACATTCGGGAACTTGATTCTCTTGCTAAAATACTGGCTTGAAAACATTGCCCCCCCCCCCGGGGGGGGGGGGAGAGAAATTGAAGCTTAATGTACGAAGGCAAAAAGAGGTAATGAGATTAAAATAAATCTAGTAAAAATAGTTAACAGTTTCTCTTATGTTTAGGTGACGGCTTGTGACAACAGTGCTAACTTAGCCCATCGTTTTTTT